>BLKR01015512.1:0-66307 GCA_011170035.1 Teleogryllus occipitalis
CTATTGGCCAAAACCCTAACTATTGGCTCACCCTAACTATTGGCTCGGGCAGGATGACTTAGGCCGGGACGGGCTTCATTTGAACTCAAAAGGTGCGTGGAAGTTGGGGTGTTTGCATGACCGGGTATTGAACAAATTCCTGCATAAAAAGTGACAACCGAGCGGAGATGTGTTCGTGGCGCTACGGGGAGAATTGATTGCGGAAGAGGATGTGAAGCGTGTGGTGGCTGCTATGCGGGAGGAGATGGCGGCTGAGCGTGAGGAGTCGACTGCTACGCGGGAGGAGTCAACTGCGGCGCGGGAGGAGACGACTGCTGCGTGGGAGGAGATGACTGCTGCGCGGGAGGAGATGACTGCTGCGTGGGAGGAGTCAACTGCGGCGCGGGAGGAGACGACTGCTGCGTGGGAGGAGACGACTGCTGCGCGGGAGGAGTCAACTGCTACGCGGGAGGAGTCGATTGCTGCGCGGGAGGAGACGACTGCTGCGCGGGAGGAGACGACTGCTGCGCGGGAGGAGACGACTGCTGCGCGGGAGGAGACGACTGCTGCGCGGGAGGAGACGACTTCTGCGCGGGAGGAGACGACTTCTGCGCGGGCGCAGGCACCTGAACAGGACGCACGGGTCCCAAACTCGGACTTGCAGGTGAGGAGAGGTTTCATTAGATTGCTGCAGGTGAACTGTCGTAGCATCGTAAATAAGGTAACGGAATTTTGGAATTTAATTGAGGCTTGTGATCCTGATATCGTGATAGGTACAGAGTCTTGGCTCTCGGATGCGGTAGTAAATGCGGAAATTTTTCGGTCTGATTATTTTACGTTTAGGAGAGATCGCGGAACTAGAGGCGGCGGAGTATTCATTTGTGTGAAAAACACTTTAAATGTCGTATCAAATTGGGTCGATAATGTTTCTGAAATGACGGGGTTGGAAATTTACTGTTCAGGAAATAACTTAGAAATAATTGCTTGCTATCGGCCACCGGCTAGTAATTACGAAATCTTAGACGCGATACACGAAAGAACAAGAAATATACGTAGCCATCCCGTAGTTATTGCCGGAGATTTAAATCTTCCAGACACAATTTGGAAAGGGTGCGTATGCGATGGACACGTGCAGCAACTTGTCAATAGACTGGTCTGGGACAACGGATTAGCGCAGGTAGTAGACCAGCCGACTCGCCAGGACGCGCTTCTAGATATTTGCCTTGTTAGTCCGAAAGACTTATTCTTATCGTGCGACGTTATAGAAGGTATAAGTGACCATAAAGCAGTTCTTGTCAACCTAGACTTAAGTAGTTTAAGGAAAAGTATTAACACCGGGATTCTAGTGAGGCAATACAGGAAAACCAAAGTAGAAGGGCTTCAAAATTACTTAAGGGAACAGCACAATGAGTTTCTTAGAACGGGAGGGGGGATAGAAGAAGTATGGCAAAAATTTAAAAACATTCTTGAAAATGCCGTGCAGACATTTGTTCCATGTAAATTGTTAAAAAGAAATCACGACCCAGAATATTATAATGCAAAGATTAGACGTATGAAAAGAAAAACCAGAAAGGCGTTTAGTAACAGGCACATTAGTGGCAACCACATGGCATTATTTCGAAGTTATTCAAAAGCCTTAGAGAAAGAAAAGAAAATCGCGGAGGAACGTCATTTAAAATATATTCTTAATGCGGATGGCAATAATTGGTCGGAATTTTTTAAGTATGTTCGTAGAAGGAAGGGAAACAAAGACGAAATTCCAGTTCTTCGTATTAATAATTTGCCAATAACTGACGACGGAGAAAAAGCAAACGCTTTTAATGCATATTTCGCTTCGGTTTTTAAGCAGAAAACTGACTGTACACAGATACCAACGTTATCAGATAGAAATATATTTCAGGTCGATGTATGTACTCTACGGAAAAGAATAAAATTAATGAAAAGCGGAAAATCTCGAGGCCCAGATTCTATTTCCACGGACATTATTAAATTAAGTGGAGAGGCTATTTTACCGTACCTAATTAGGTTATTTAATATTTCTATCAATAACGCCTGCGTACCGGAAGATTGGAAGTTAGCACTCGTAGTACCTGTTTTTAAAAGTGGCGATAAAACGGCACTTAGTAACTATAGGCCGATAAGTCTCACGTCAGTCGTATGCAAACTCATGGAACAACTAATTATTAACTACATCCGGAAAGAATGGGAGGGCAAGGAATGGCTTTATCAAGGTCAGCACGGCTTCCGAAATGGGTTTTCCTGCGAGAGTCAGCTTGTCTCACTTTTACAAGATCTAACCGACGAAATTGATAAAGGTGGAAGGGTAGACGCAATAGTAATAGATTTTGCCAAAGCTTTTGATGTTGTTCCTCACGATCGTCTTGTAAATAAATTAATAGATTCGGGTATAGACACTAGGGTGGTGGCTTGGATAAATGAACTATTACGTGATAGGAAACAGCAGGTTCGAATCGGAAGATATCTATCAACCTCCGTAAAGAGCCCTCCACAATAGCCCGGGAACGGGAACGGGAACGCGAAGGGAAGGACGGGAACGGGAACGCGAGGTACATGCGCTTCACAATTAACGTCAACGGGAAGACGAACAGCGCTATAAACTTGCTGCGGCAAAAAAAAAGAACTTCAAGAAACAGTTGCCAAAACCAAAGAACGTCTATAGCTACGCTACTCTGCTCACTCTTTGATTTGCCATTAGCTTGTGTTCGCCTGTATTGTGTTGGTCCTGGTTTTGGTTGCGTGCTGCCCGTTCCGTTTGTTTCTGTTTTCGTGGTGTTTTCCCATATTATTTTTCATTCCCTTTCATTCTTTCGCCTTTCCCTCGTTTTTCTCGCCTATTTATCACATATCACATATCAGCTGGAAAGCTTCGCCGCCATTTGCTGCACTGTCATTGGTCGAGAGGCTTCGCGTTCCCGGGCTGAGATAAATGTTGACCATCCTTCCCGTTCCCGTTCCCGTTCCCGTCAAGCTTCGCGTTCCCGTCGTGTTGTGTAGGCCTGCCTGAGATGTCCATGTCTTAACTTTCTTTACGTTCCCGTTCGCGTTCGCGTTCCCGTTCCCGGGCTATTGTGAAGCGGCCTTAAGTGTTACGTCAGGGATTCCACAAGGAAGTGTCATTGGGCCTCTCATGTTTCTCGCCTTCGTGAATGACTTGCCAAAAAATTTAGCTTCAAACGTAAGACTCTTTGCTGATGACTGTATCATCTATCGGGTTATCAAATCAGAGGAGGACGTGTATATTTTGCAGCGAGACACAGACAAATTACACTCCTGGGCAAAAACAAATGGCGTGGAAATAAATAGTTCCAAAAGTAAAGCCATCACGTTTGGTAGGGGTCGAAGTTATGGTGAAACTGTGTACAAATTGAACAACAAAGTCATACCTACAGTCACATCTTGCAAATATTTAGGAATTCAATTAGATAGTAAATTGAGCTGGGAAAATCAAGTAAATTTCGTTGTGGGAAAAGCCTGGAGATCTCTACATTTCGTCATGCGGATCCTAAAGAAGAGTACAGTGAGAGGTAAAGAATTAGCTTATATGTCACTAGTCCGACCCGTATTAGAATATGGCGCGGTATGTTGGGACCCGTACAGAATATCGCAGCAAGGTAATCTGGAAAAGGTCCAGCGCAGAGCATCGAAATTTACTTTCAGGGGATCAAAAAATAGAGGTGCATGGGAATCACTCGAAAAGAGGCGGATGAAGCTGCGACTCTATGCTATGTACAAAGCATACACAGGCTATCCTGCTTGGAATGAAATAGACCGTCGTTTAGGAAAACCTTCATACTTCGGTAGAACGGATCACATGCATAAAATTAAGACAAGAAAACAGAAAACGGATGTCGGGAAATTTTCATTTACAAACCGAACAATTAGAGACTGGAACAGTTTGCCTGCGACTATCTTAGAACCCTTTCCTCAAAGCTTGAGCAAGTTTAAAAATAAATTAGTTTTCTAGTTAATTATATATTTGGTTATATGTATCAATGTTGTTTCTACTGTGAAATTAGTAGTATATCCTACAAAGTAAGTTGTTTAATTGTTAGTATAAATATCAGTTGTAGAAGTATTGTTAATATTACCTTTATTACTATTGTTATCATTTTATTATTATTCATTTAGTGCAGTGCAGTGCAGTGCAGTGGAGTGTAGTGCAGCGCAGTGTAGTGTTATGAAGTGAAGTGGAGGGAAGGGAATGCGAAAGAAATGAGTCACAGTTAAGTGTTGTGCAGTGAAGTGGAGTAAGGTTTGCGTGGTGATGTTATGTACTATTTATTATTATTATCTTAATTAACTACTTTTTTTGTAACTTTTTCTTAGTGAATCTAAGTTTAATGCATGTAAGGTTAAGATATTCTGCCACCAAGTTACTACACTTAATTGCAGAATTAACAATAAATCTAATCTAATCTAATAATCTGGGATGTTATACTTTGTTCGCTGTTAATCGGTTTAATGCAGGCCTGCACATAGTTTCTTATTCCGCAATATCAAGCTTACGGGGTTTTATGTCGATGGTTTCTTATGAATTATTCAAAAGCGTCGTCTTCCATTGTATATAGTTGTCTCAAAACAAATGTTACAAACTTCCAGGTTACGTATGGAGAATGAAAAATGATAACTTTTTTCCAATGAATATGTAGTTCAAAATCCCTTGTAACGAAATCACACATGTGACATTTGCCCCTGATTGACACCTCACTTTGCAGGTACACGGAATCGCATTGCGTCAGAACGAGACGTGCCTAATAAAGAGGATGATGAGTTGTCTAACAATAAGTAGCAAATATTTCGTGTATTCGGTATATGGAATTTCCAAGTACGTGTTTATAGGCAAAAAGTTTTCATCTTCGACCCTCTAAATTCCCTAGAAGTTTGTAACATTATTCCGAGACACGTTGTCGAGCTGCGCAGGCGAGCGGTAGACAACGCGCTGCTGATCCTGGAGGCTGAGGGGCCGGTGGCGGAGGGGGTGAAGCGGCGAGGGGCGGCCCTGGTGATGACTAGACCATGGATTTTAGGGTAAATGCCGCCTATTCAGTTCCTTTAGGAGGTCGTGGAAAATAATTGCAGATATTTACGATCCTGAAAAAATAGATCTGAACGCACCAAATAGTGCCTAAAAAGTCCTAAAAGGGCGGTTGATACCTGTTTTATACCACCACTTAACCAGTGGTGGCTGGTGCCCCAACAGACAGGAGGTTGCACCTCTATCGAATGACGGCAATAATTTCCACAATTCAAAATACGAATATATAACAAAAATGTACGCAATTCAACTCAATTAAAACTAAGTTAAATAAAAGTCTATATTGAAACACTTCGTATATAATTTTATGCGTCGTGTCTGTGCATATACACCTCCCGCGCACGTGGTTCTGGCTTTGATTTCCGTTGAGCACTTAAATTCGACTCCAGTTCATTGCAACAAGCACTATTGCTTCGACACGTTTCACACAAATATATACAATATTTGTATATATATATTTATTATTTTTTGTATATATATTATATTTGTATTATATATATATATATATATATATATATATATATATATATATATATATATATAAACTTTATGTTTTTCATTTTTCTGGGGGTTGTGCAACCTAAGCACGAGTCGCCACTGGTTTATTTATTTATTTATTTATTTATTTATTTATTTTACGTCAAAAAACAGTTAAAAACTGCGTATGACGGGCTTGGTTTTAAAATGTTTTGCCTGAAACAAGTAATTCTGAAGAATTTTCATATTTCAATTACTCATTTTGTTAAATTAGTTACACCGAAACACAAATACTTTCCCTAATTTTCCGAAGCGCAAATATTCCTATTTTCCCTAATTTCCTGAAACGCGAATTGATCATGATCAAATACGCAATCGACTACGCACCGAAATCTCACACTCAACACACCGAATATAAACGTTCTCCATTATTAAGAGGATGCTTCATGCTCGTCTTCGATCAGACCGTACTTCGGCAATTGCGCCCATTTCCAGCGCAGTTGCGCTGTTTCAGAATGAAAAGAGGGAAAGAATGCATTTCAGAAAAAAAGCATGGCTCGACAAAGAATGAGGAAAACGGAAGAGAGATTTTTTTTGGAAGAAAGTACGCGCAAAGTTCTTGCATTGGTAGAACAATTTGCTCGGTGCGGCAGATGTAATCGAGGGTAAAAAATATTCCTCCCTGTTCATAAAATATAAATATGCATCATATTACGACTACAGGAAAGTTCTCACCGACGATGGCGCAGTGGTTAATTAGTAATGCAACAGAAAGTTAAAAGAAAATGTATTTTTCGAAGAAAACAAGTGGAGTATTCTGACAAGAAGAACGCAGAGGTTATTGAAGAATCCAACAACAAACAGGATTTTGTTGCACGAATGCTGTCTGTATTATACCTGAAAAATTATATTACTTCCAGTGTTGGTGATTATATTCTTGTGCAGTTTAATACTGAAAAGAAGCAAATTCTTTCTGTTGATAAAATGTTAAATATCAAATATAATGATACCTCTTTAGAGGTGACTTTGTACCAAGAAACAGGTTTTTGTTTTTTTGTATTTGTGAAACCAAAATATTTTTTTTACATTTTTATAATCATTTGTAAATCAGGTGGATTTACAATATGGTAGTCGCAGAGGTATGTTTTTACATACAGCCCGTTTATTTAACAGTTTTTGTTTTTTTTAAGGAGAGGAAGTTTGTGTGGTGCAATGTTACCCTCAAGGGTAGGGTGACAATGAGTGTTTAAGTTAAAGTTATTTTGCCCTTATAATAAACAAATAAAATTGATAAATGTTATGTTTTTACATAGTATAAAACATTCTACCCCTTAATCCTTTCAAACTCGCCTACATTCTCATAAGAAAGACGAAAGCGGACGTCACCCTACCTTGAAGGGCGACATTGACCGCTTAATGAAATTAATAGATCTAATACCGTCATTATCAATAGGAGTAATCCTCTATTACTTTTTTGCATAGTCCGTAAGTCGTCAAGAGTACCACCAGGTAGCATCGCGTACGCGCCTCTCTCTTGCGCGCTCTTGCGTCACTACCCAGCGGCCAGAATTGGGAAAGAATTAGGATAGGGGTAGGGTTTAGAACACTTCACAGAGGTTGCATTAGCCCTTGTGAAACAGCCAAACGCGTTTTGTCGAAACAAAATTCACATGAGATTGTCCGGGAATCGAACCCGGATCTCCTTGGTGGCGAGCGACTTCGCTCTGAGCCATTATTAGTTTCTGTAAATTATTTAAGTTTATATAAAGATTTTCATACATTATTGTACGCAGTCCAAATTTTCTGGAAAGAAGATCTGTGGTATTCCCTGAACTTCCTTCCAGAAAAACAGTCAGCAATTTAACAATATCTAATACATCATCTAATAAAAAAGTAATATATATTATTTATCATAATATCTACAGCAAAACTGAAGTACCTTGCAAATGAACTATCCCACTTGTCAACGAAATACTTTATTTACTTTTTTGCCAATTATGTCCCAGTTTTCTATATTTTCTACTAAAACATCTTTTTTTTTCTCTGCATTCAAACTGTTAAATGGAAAGTGTTCCTGAGCATATCTTCAGAAACTCAGAACTGATTGTAAAAATTCTTATCCTTAAATTAAAAAACTGTAAGTACTTGGGTTTGGTCCTGCGTAGCGACTTGGGTTGGTCGGATCATATTAACAATACGGTCAAGAAATCATGGAGGGCGCTGCACTTTGTAATGCGCATTCTAAAAAACAGTAGTTTGAATGCCCGATCCTTGGCATATACTTCACTTGTTCGTCCTATTTTAGAGTACGGAGCGGCCTGCTGGGACCCGTACAGAAAAGGGCAAATCGAGGCGTTAGATAAAATTCAAAAACGGGCCGGAAAGTTTGTAAATCATGGACGCGTTGATGGACGAGATGAATGGGAACCCTTATCTAAGAGACGGGAACGGGCGCGTTTATGCGTAATGTACAAGACATACAAAGGGGACTCAGCATGGACAGACCTCAGTAAAAGATTACAGAAACCTGATTTTAAAAGTAGAGGAGACCATCCCTGGAAAATACGATGTAGAAAGCAAAGAACTGATGTAGGCAAGTTCTCCTTTGTGAATCGTACTATAGTAGATTGGAACAAACTACCTGCAAAAGCACTAGAGGCTCTTCCTTCTAATGTAGTGAAATTTAAAAATATACTTAATTCTATGTAGGTCATCATTAATAATACTGGGACTTTTATCATTATTATTATTATTATTATTATTATTATTATTATTATTATTAGTTTCATTATTATAATCGTTAGTATTATTAATAATATGGTCATGTCTCTTATACAGTGAAGTGAAGTGTAGTGTGGTGGGGGCACGGAAGGGGAGGGGAGTGTAGTGTAGTGCAGCGCAGTGAAATGAAGTGAAGTGAAGTGGAGTGAAGTGTTAGAAAAGCTATAAGTCAACATATAGATAACTCAAAATTAATTAAAACTAGGATATTAATCTCTAATTCTAATTGTAATTATATTTGTAAATATTCGTAATATTTTGTAATTGTAGTATATCTAGTTGTAATAATGTTTGCCACCGAGCATTAGCTCAAAGCGAACTTTAATAAATCTATCTATCTACTATCTATCCCATTTGGCTTTGTTTCATGTCGACTGTTAGAGCTGAAGCAAAGAAAAAAGAACCGGCATATCCCGTCCTCTCTGTGTTAAATTGCAGTTGGACTGATGTAGAAGGAGAATGCCAGACTAAAATTCTATTTCCTTCACCCTGAATTTGCTAGATGCATTAGGCATTGTTAACAATAATATTGTTAAATAATTTCTAAATGAACAGTATTATTGTTATTAGTATTGTTGTTACTATTATAATTATTATTATCATTAGTAACAAGTATTGTAATTCAATTAGTATGTAAGATCAATGACACCAACTCGATCAGGGGTTTTGTCCAGTTTCCCTTGATCCTTTCAGCAAATGCTGAGATGGCCCCCTTGCTTTGATTTCTGGGCAGTAAATGTAACTTCACTCTGCCCAAGTCATTATGTGCTCCCTTTTGCTAGACATGAGAGGGGTGGAAGGTTAAAAATTGTTAGCAGTGTATTCAAAATCAAAATTGAATGTTGCTTCTAGTTCTTTCATGTAGAGGTGAACATTTCTTATATTAAAATACTGCTTTCACCTTTACTCATAATAGTGTGTAGTAAGAGAAAGCTAAAGATCTGGAGCCCAGGAAGACTAGTGCACCTGCATACATCATATCTGACTCGTCATACATGATTGAAATTGTGACTCAATAAATATTATTATTATAAGATAATGTATTATTAGATTAGTGATTCCAGGCAGTTCAATTGCTAAGGTCATTAGTCCCATACGTGAAGTGCTTTTTCCCCCTTGGGAGGTGACGCTGATCTTCCCAAATTGATAGTGAGATCCATCGCCGACCTACCTGTCAGCTAGCAATGTTTTCCCAACCACATATCTTCCACAAGGAGGCACCACTCCAGCTGCGACAAGCTCTAAGCTCCTGAAGGGTCTCCCGGCATATGTGGTAATGAAGTGCATATAAGGGTGTAAGTAAGAAGTAAAGATAGGACAAGGAAGGATCGTGCACGGTTGGTTTGATTGTTAGGATACTGTTCTGGCATTCGCCTGGTACTGATCAGAGAAACCATGGAAAACTACTGATCAGAGCAGCCAGCCTCTACAATTCTCCTCCTGATAGCAGCTGGAACCGACCTAGCTCTCAAGCTAGTGTAGAAAATCCTCCCATTGTCAGGACTTGAACCTAGGACCTCCCAGTTAGAGGCACTACGTTGACATCAGTTAATGCTTTGAGCCACCTCTCCCAGCATGATAATGTAATACTTTTGTAAGAAACACTCCTATTGTTTACTAATGATGTTATGGGAAGTTCAATTATTACTAATATTTGACGACTGTGGTTAAAAATTGAAGTTTTGTTTGTCTGGTACTAATCTTGCTTAATTGCTTTGTGGCAATAACATAAATAATAATAATAATAATAATTATTATTATTATTATTATATGAAATATCTGGAACTGATCTAAGTTGTTGATAAAAATGAAATACATTTTTATAGCAAAGCTAATTAACAAATTCTGTGGCAGCAGTCGTTCCAGTAGAGAAACTGTCTTTGTTCCAAGTAATGTCCTGCTACGTAAGCTGACAATAGAGAGGGAAGAGAAGGGGATTTTGCAACAAAGGACTGCAAGGAGGAACCAAAAAGAAAAGCACTTATGTTGGAAACTGCAGGAGTAGAAAGTTAATGTACATGCGAGGATTATGCAAGAGAAAAGGAATTTGTGGATTTAAAATATTTCATTTACGCTTGTTTTTATATCTTTTTAAATCAGTTTCACATTTCCTGTTTCAAACAACTTTAGGTCAATTGTTCAAGTTATTACATGTAAAATATTTCAGTTATGCCAGCTTTATACACTTTACGTCATTGTCAATTAAATGTTTTACAATTTGTTATTGCAACAAATTTATTTCTTTATTTATTTATTTATTGCAGCACTGATGATAGCTGCAATGTGACCAATAATGTTTAAGGCTGAATTAATTATGATGGAACTATGCCTACTTTTCTTAACACTAATATCACTGTGTTCTGGTAAAATCACACTTTACACTTACGATGGGACACTGCATACTAATAAACTATTAAAAATGAAGTCCACCTCCATGCTATTAGTTTGTTGTCAATTGTAGACAATGTTGAAACATAGCCTCCTCTACATTAGTGAAGGCCAAAATTGAAGAAGAAGAAGAAGAAGAAGAAGAAGGAGGAGGAGAAGAAGAAGGAGGAGGAGAAGAAGAAGAAGGAGGAGAAGAAGAAGAAGAAGAAGAAGAAGAAGAAGAAGAAGAAGAAAGAGAAGGAGAAGAAAAAAACAACAACAACAACAACAACCAATTCAACTTCCAGCACACAGGGTGTGCTTGTAGGCAAATTTTTAATTTCCCATTAATCCTTTGTGTTTTTACGAGTAAGTCATGACAAAAAATACTATTAATTTTCACCAAATAATATACTTTAACTTTCAAGAAATTAAATAAAAGTGGTTGGCCGTGTGTTGTCGCAACAACACAAAGGAAGTGTGTACTTCTACAGACTTTTAGTTTCAGTCTTAATAATTTTTTGATTTATTGAAGGTTTGACATGAACACAGTAATTTTAAAAACAGTCTAGATATTTGCAGCTTTTCAGGAATTCAATAATATATTCTGACAGTGAAGTTAGAAAATGACAGCAGCCACAGAGATGATGTTGGAAGTGGTTGAAGCAGTTATGCTGGGAACAAATACTTGGTAGCCCTACAACCTCCTGTTCAGGAGCTTCTTCGTAATATTACTTTCCCAAACATATTTGACTTTTTGACTAATAAAGGATGAGAAAACATTTTTACATTCACCTTATTATCATTTCATGGTCTGAATAATATGTAACACTATAAAAATATCGTTATTAAGTTATACTTAAAAATGAAATTATAATAAAACTTCTGGATGTACTTGGAAATATTGGAGGGAAGGGGAGATGTCCCCAACATCCCCCAACCATCATTGACACTTGTGCTGCAACCTTTAAGGATCATAATTTCTCTAACATCTTCAGAAGTAGTCTTTAGAATTATATTTGTGACATAGTGTACCTGCAAACACTATTCACAGGTACAAGATATACACGTAGATATTAAGTAAAACTGTTCACAGGTACATTAGGATGCCTAGTTCAGATAAACACAAGGTGCTCTTTTATTAGTTTTGTTACAAATGAAAATAATGGGCAAAATACTCTGAAAAATATAGATAATTAACATGCACCGTCAAATGTGTTCAGTTTTACATATCTTCCTTACACACACAGACACATGCCAGAAGTTTCTCAGAGCAAAAGCACAAAAACTTGGGTTATACAGATGAAATGGTTTCTTAACACAGTCGTATCATCAGTTGTTTAAAGGTAGTTTCCCTTAGTCTTATTTTACTGTCTGAAGCATTTAATTAAAAGGAAAAAAATTAGCAATTGATTTCATTGCATTTTATTTGATGACACAAAGACAAATACTTTTTGAGACTTATAAGGTTCTCACTTTTAATGTGCCACATCTGAGGCAGACAACGTGATTCTTCTTTTTTTCTTTTAACATTACTTATTGTTAATAAAAGAAAGAGTAATTACAAATTATATTATTCAATCTTTATAATACATAACATTATTTCATAATACATCAATAATCCTAATGATAATAATAATTATTATTATTATTATTATTATTTAATATCATTCTTATGTTCATTATTTAATATCATTTGCTGCTGTTTGCCAGTTCTTAACAGCAACTTCTGATACACTTCTTAACACATCCAAACCCTTCTCTTTAATTAAAAGGTCACATATACTTGTAAAGTGGCAATATGTAACAAATGGATTTGGAGTTGATCCCTGCTGTTTCTCGAATGTCTCTTTCAGCTCTTTCAATTCATCTAATTTCTTAAGACCTTTTAACATTTTGCTTTCTTCTTGCTCTTGGTTAGAGTTTCCCTTGTCTTGGATCTCTTCTCCTGCACTTTGATGTTGTTGTGCCACTAGACTAGCTACTTCCTGTTCCCATTTCTTTATTTCCACTTTTTGTTTATAATATGCCAGAGCAGCTGCTTCTAATGGTAATTCATTTGAATAACTCGTTAACAAAGGCACCATGAGGTCTTTCCAATTAAAGTTTAGGGTTGATATATTTTTGCCATGTCTGTGGTCACCAGAGCCGTCATGTCCGCTCTTTTCTTGAGACAAAGATAGTTCTTCAAATTTCTCAATAACTTCATTCCCATTACATGCCTTTGTTTCTGATTCAATCTCTGTATTGGTATTTAAAGTAATTATTCCTTCATTAATGTCTGATGGAACTTTGTTTTTGACATGAGTGTTTGTAGAATCCTTATCTAATATACGATCATTCTCATTTTTGACATCAATGAAGTCTGTCCCACTGAATGAGAGTTCAGCCTGTAACCATGAAAAATATCCAGCGTACAAGTAAAATCTTAGACTTCTTCTCAGAAATATAAGATTTTCTGGTTCAGATTCCTTTTTAAAGATATTATCTTTCTCTAACACACCTGAAACAATGAAAATTGACATTAGGATTTGAATACAATACTTGAATAGATATTTTATATGCATGCATTTTCCTTTTTAAAGATACTGCTGACTACTGAAGTCTTTCATTCTTGGTGTACTAATTTGTGTTTCATAGGTATTATACATCAGAAGAATTAAAATCCTAAATAATATATTTTCAGTGAGTTGGTGAGTGTTTACGTGGAAATAGCATCATCAAACAAAACTATCTATAACTTTTTTATAATTATTATTGAACTTCATGATACCTTAACTAATCTTAACAAATTGTGAGTGAGAATACTTCGCCACAAACATGGAAGAAAAGATCACAGGGTACCTGAATCACCTCAAATTCAATTGTGTGACTTTCCTGGAAACTTAGATCATGTAAATTATATCTCACTTCAACAATTGCGTTCAGAATGACTCCCTGGAAAGGAATACGTGAAGGCACAATTATGCAACATATTTTCCAGGTACCTAGAATAACCCTCCCCATTTTCATCTTAAAACCAAAATTCCTTAATTTGCTTCTGCCTCTGCATGTCTAACAATTTTTTTTATTGACTTAAACAACTGCAGTTTTTGCTTTGTGTTTTTTTCTCTTTGAGTGAGAAAAACATTCCTTTTTCACATGAACCAAGCCAGTTTTGTGTACAACAGTGAAAATAGTTAATTCTAAAATGGTAATTCTTTCAATAACTTGGGCTCTGGTCTCGATGTTAGGCACCTACATTATAACAACAAGAAACAAGTTATATAAATGTAAGGGACATCAATAACTAAGGTGTCATGGATTTCATGGGCAAACTTGCATGTAATCTAAATGCTGAGGACATTGCCAATTCACAGGCCAATTTCTATCAATTCCAAAACATTTAGATTCAAGATGACCTTTATAAATGTGCTGCGTGTAAGAAAATAAGTTGTAAAATTTCATCGTGCATAAAAGTTTGAAAAGACTATTAATTCACAAATGAGACCTTCAGATAAAAATAATTTCTTCACTGGCAGGTCTCTGACATTTCACATTTCAGAGGAAAATGTAATGTGATTCTACAGCTTATGAAAATTGAGCTGCACATGCCAAAGTATACAAGTACATCATCATTGGCATTTACTGTCTGTTCTTGAAACAACTTCGAATAAGAAGAAAGCTACTTCTTCATAAAAGTCAATATTGTTAATTTCACCCAGAATGTCAGATACCATTACTTACACACACACATCCCGAATGACTTCAGGATTTTCGGAGGGAAAAAGAGAAAAATTGGGATATTCTTTACATGTTGGGGGAAGCAGCGCATTGCACTTATCTTTTGTCTTGATACCAACCTGCAAACAAGTAATGCCGTTCTGCACCATGCTACAACCAACTTAAGGGAACTTACATATGTTTGTATTCACATGAAAAAATCCTAACGAAACCTAACCTTGCAATGTAACCTAATGCCATCATGAAGGAAATCCTTCTCTAACCTATAGCAAACCTGAAGGAAAATATTACACAGTGTTTACAAAACAGGTAAAAATAAATAAACAGTTTATTTAGAAAAATCAAAAGCCTCAAAATGCAATATTACAATGTTCAACTAGAAGACGGAATGCCCATCCTTTTACAATCTTTTCACCACAAATATTCCACAAGATGTCTGTCCAAATCATTTTCATGTAAACCACTGTGTGAGAGATGACAACGTAACAGGCGCCATTGGCTTTCATTAGTGTTTGGGGTAGCACCTCACACTGGGCCCACAAAATTAAGCTTTCGTGTGAATAAAATTATGTTGGGTTAGACGACCTTGGTAGCCCCTCCACATATGACATCATGCAGAAATGATAGCCGCTCCACAACAGTCTTGGGCGACAATTGTTTGCATTCATCAGAACAACTGAATCCCAAGATCTTCGTATGTATATTTAGATACAAAGCTTATATTTCATTTGAAGATCTTGCCCGACTGTTAATTTAATATTAGATAAACTCATCCAGTCATAGATTCCATCCGTCATCACAGATTACAAAGGTTAGCAGAACGAACCATGAATATGTACATTTTTTGTGATGGCAAACCTATAGTGACAAATAAAGAACAAAATCTGCTATTCCCCCAATGTGTAAAAAACAGCCAAAAATTGAAAGAGGGAGGCAAAGAAAAACAAAACCTTCCATTTGTGAGATAATTATTAGGAGTATGTTATTAACTAATTATATTATTCAAATCATTCATTTCATGTTAAAATTATCAAAACTGTATCTCACGATTAACACTTTCAGTCCTACGCCTGAACGAGGTTCAAGCAATAATTTCAATCCCAGTGGATGGAGCCCAAGAATAACTCGAGGTATCACATAAACCAAATTTTGTCACCTATAACAAGCAATGTTCGGTCTTTGCTTATGTGGAAAAACATTTTCTGGGTACTCGGGTTCTTCTACAAATACAGAATTTTTTGTCTACCACCACAGAAGCAAACTATATCCGCATTGGGTTCCACCTCCTATATTTATTTTATCCTGTCCAACTCTGCATTTTGCTCTGAGGAAGGTCGCAGTATGATGACCGAAATGTTGGAATTTGTGCCTAGAATGCGACGTCTCCCAGACAATCAAGTATTATTGATTCTGGCTGCAGAAGCCTATGCTTTTATATATAAATTGCGTTTCAATATTATTTTTAATACGTCAAAACTTTTCCAGACCGTAAAAAAGGTTTTATTCAAATGAATTGTGTGTTTCATTAAACATCTCAAGTCAATATTTATTCCCCTGTTTAAGTAAGTTTCAAAGTTTTATTTGCCATGAATTTCATACAACTATCTTTAATTTATCACTTGATAACAATTCCCAAAAATGCCTCAAAATGGCCAGGATTCTGTAATTACTATGGTGTTAAAGGCTCAGGACTGAAAGTGTTAAATTTGAAAAACTGTTCTAAAATCTGCATGAAATTTCACCGTTTTTAATCACAGTCACTTTTTCTTAACATGGGAAGTGAGGGAAGAGAATTCAAAATGAAATATTTATCTCAAGGAGTGGTAGTAAGTAAGTGTTACAAGTTGTGAGTGGTGGTAAATAAAGGGTTACAAGGTGTGGGTCTAAAATGTTAACATTGCAAATGTTTTTTTTAATGAATCCTTAGGCATCAATACGTCACAAAAAATTGGAGCCTAGCAATCTATAGACAACTCTAGTGGTAATTCAAAACTATGAAGGTGCAAGACACACAACAGTTGAGAACTTCTAACTTAAAACAAAACATAATAGGATTACATCATGTTATATTACATGAGGTATCTACTCTGTCCACCATTAATTCAATGAACTTTCACACTTACCATGAGGAGCCAACCAACGAAGGTACTGAAGCAAAGGGAAGACATTTGGATGCATTAACTGGAACTGGTAGCACATATTAGCTATTTGAACCAGGTGCTGTAATGAGGTGACCTCATCAGCAGCACAGGAACTTAATGCTACATCTGCACTTACTGCAAGCCACAACTGGAAAAAATTGATAAATATGAGAAATATGCACCATTAAATTACAGGCACATAAATATCCAAAGTAAAATCATGAAACTACAGCAATAAAATCTAAAAATATTCTAAATAATTCTATAAATTTTGGTAATAAGGGCATAACATTTATCTTGCAAATATGAGTAAGCAATTTACACTCAAAAATTTCAAGTTTTTTCATGAAGATGTTTTATCAATACATTTGGAATTACTAATTTTTTCAGAGAACAGAACTTAACTTACTTTACTCTTACTGTCTGGAACATTTCGTTCAACACTCTTTTCTAGATCTTCATAAAATTCTGTTGGGTCTTTTTCATATTCTTTCTTGTATTGCTGGAAAATCCACCGAGTTATTGGTTCTTGAATAACCAACTTGCCAGTCAGTAACTCACATATACTTTGGTGAGTGAAAACAAAAATACTCCAAGACTGAAAGAAAATAATGAATGCTATCAAGCCTTCAAAATTCTCAAATTTCTTCATTAGGGGCGTGTATTTGGCAATTTTCTATTTTCAAGAAGGCAAATTAAGTCTGTAGACTTAATTTTACTTCTTATATAGTTCTTTATCAAGACTTCCATATTTGCTTGAATCAGTTGGTAAAATATAAATAGACATTTAATTCATATCATTCATGAAAGGTAATAATAAAAAAAACATGCAATAGTTAAATGACAGACAACAGACTTTGAGTCCACCTACACCGACTTTCACAGTCTTCATGTGGGAAGATTAACGGATCAATAAAAATTCCCATTTAACTCTGAATATCTGAAAATGTACTATTTCTCAGCTAAGAAAGTTAATCCTTAAAATGATAACCAAATATTTGAAAATAATTTCCAAATTATTAACGTTTAAGACAAACCTTAAGTTCTGAATATTCAGTAGTCACTTTCAGAGCCAACTCCCAGTTTTTATGCAACAAGCATTGAATTATACAATTTTTTGCATAGCATAAAGCTACTGGTTGGGGACTGCTTTTACGGGCAATGTCAGCAGCCAGCCAAAGACATCGTGCATCATTACGCTTGCCAAGTATCTCAGCTGCCCCAAGAAGATCTCCTACAGACATCAAACTGTTGAAATAAGATTTAATCTTTAAGTGTAGAATGAATAAATATAAATATAAAACCTACACAGTTTTATTTACATTTTTTCTCTCCTTTGTTTTTGAGAATTTTGGTATAATAAATTCACTAGTAACAAATAATTGAAACAGCAAATATAATTTTATGTAAACTAAGGTCTGAAAAAGACACACAGAGAAAATACTTGAATATATTCTAAAACTTAACACCTGAAGAATTACATATTAAAACAATTAAATAGAACTAAATAACTTCAAAACAGCTTTTTTGCTTTTTTTGTTTATTTCTTTTCTTTATGAAAAGATCATACGTGTAGATGCACTTCTTGGCTACTTACAAAAATAGTTTAAACGTCTTATATAGCTTTAGCTGAACCAAAACAGTTTTGTATTAAATATTTTCCAATATCTACAATACATCTCTGCAAAATTCAGGTATCTTCTCTGCGATGTTTTGATTTTTAATTTCTTCATCTGTATTTATAAAAATGAAGGGTCTGTCTGACTTCAAAATAAATCATGTCAGATCATATGGTCTATTCCATATTCATTTTCTATAGTAATAAAAAAATAAAATAAACCACACACTCACACCATATATTTGTTTTTACAATGTTTTCCTGACTGAAATATTTTCTCTGACAAAATTTGCGCAACTTTCCTCAATCTACAACCTTTTAGGTAAATAAAAAATGAAAGTATCAATTTTTGGCAGATAATTCCTCCCAAATTTTTAATCATTGAATTCAAGCAAATTCAATGATTAAAAATACATAAATCATGATCTAACTTAGGTTCTTATCACATTACTATGATGGATGGCTATCAATGATAAACAAATTTAATTTTTGTTAACGGAAGACTCCCACAAATTAGCAACTTGCAATTGATTTGAAGTTTGCAGCTGTCCAATGATTACACCAATGATTACAGCGTATGTAACAGTGCAGGACAGGGTCTTTTACAAGAATAGATATGTATAAGTTAGTGTAGATCATCTACTCCACATTTAGTGTTGTTACAATACATCAATATTTCCAAGTTTCCATTACTTGATATAGTGTTATGATGTATAACAGAAAGCAAAGTTACCGATATATTCTTACTAAGAACAAAGACACTATAAATTTTTGGGGGGAAAATCCGAAAATTGCTATACTTCCAGAAGTTTATTTATGAGAAAATAGTCTTGTTCTTGCATAATGTATCAATAAGAATTTGGCCAGTCGTAAATGAACTGAGTGAGTATTTGAAAACAAGTTCCTGACTCTTGACCACATACTAGCCAGCTGAAACAATGTCTAAGAGTCAAGCTGTCTTCTGTTATTAGACATACTTTTGCATTGACTGGCATCTATCTCTTGCTCAAGGATCAGTCTCCAAAAATAATTGAGATAAAAACACAAAATGCAATATTGCTCACAAACTAAGAGACTTGAAATCAGAGGACCTTGCTTGATAAGTTACAACCCAAAAAATCATTATAATTATTTGATTAATTAATTATAGTCGGTTTCATAAAACGGTTAGGCGTACAAGTCACTAGAAACTACCCTACTTCCTTCTATTATTTAGCCTAAATATGTAATAAGTACAAAAGATAATGAGGCCAAAGGACCCTGGTTGCCTGAATAGGCTTATGAATATCACTTCAAAAAATGAGCATCTACTTCAGCAAAACTATCTCAAACATATGGAAGAAAATGGCCAATTTCATGAGGCAAGTTCATTTGGAAAAGGTAATTTCATTGCAACAGAGCTATAGAATATTCTTTCAGAAAGATTTTATGGCAAAGAAAACATTTGGAACAAACCATTCAGCAGCTCTCTCGTAGTGTCCATCTAGGATTTGTTGCTGTGACCATTCCCTCACAATACTAATAGTTAAAGGATCCTCTTCACTAAGTCGTAGTTTTGCCACAGCAAGAGCTTCACGAAAGAGATGATGCTGAAGGAATAATTGGATGGCTTCTTCCACTTTATGGCATGCAAGAAGATATGAGGCTGCCTTATGGATTCTACCTTCTCCTGTGAGCTGTTCTGCATACATGCGACATGTGTCTACCCACAACCTGTGTAACATAATAATGAAATATCAAAAATGAAAAGAAACATGTCAAATATTATTATATGCATGTTCTTCTTACTGTTCAATTAATGTGTTAATATTTATAATATAAATTCTTCTAAATGGGGATTTTTCATTGTTTACATGTCTATTTGCCTGCCCAATAAATGCCTTTTCGCTTGCCCATTTTAGGTAACTTAGGTAAATGTCTAAACTTTCAGGTACTAATAATAAATTAATTATATTACTAACAACAATAATAATAATAATAAAATTAAAAATTATTATTATTATTATTATTATTATTATTGTTGTTGTTGTTATTGTTATTATTATTATTATTATTATTATTATTATTATTATTATTATTATTATCATCATCATCATCATCATTATTATGTTGTTATTATCATTATAATAATTATGATAATTATTATCAGAGGCGTACCCAGGATTTTTCTCTGGGAGGGCTACAGGTTGTCCAGCCATCTTAGTTTCTTTATAAAGAATTTTTCATTTATGCTGAATACAAAATATATTTTTACTTGTTGAATCACAATTAATGTTTATAACATACATAATAAAAAAATCAAATGGCTTTTATTAGTACTGAAAATTTGCAAAAGCTATATTTTTTAATGTGTATTGTTGGCTTCATGGCGGAGTGGGGATGGGGGGATGCCCCATGACCCTTCTCTCTTCAGTGCTCCACAGATCATCATCATCATCATCATCATCATCATCATATTATTATTATTATTATTATTATTATTATTATTTACAATGTCCAATTTTAAACAAGTCAAAATTACTTGCTCTCTTAAATTTCTATTGGAAATGGAATTTTAGATAACTTTTGGGGAAGTGATCTAACTGATATTACACAAGTATTAATACCTTTGAGATACCATAGGTGCCATTGACACTAGCCAATCAGTGAGTTTTTTCTTCTTTGCAGATTCCCGTATTGTTTCACCAATATCACCTTTCCATAAAGCGATATGTTGAATGGTTTCCAGATTGCCATTACGAGAATGCTGGCTTTCTGTTCACATTCAGAAAATTCCTTAATTATAAAGTCAAAATTTTCTTTAGGAGATTCTAGTGGTTTGCTGGTTATAAGCAGTATGCAATGTTCACTTGTTTTCAGACACCCCCTACACTTAGTGCTACCAATCTAACAGAAATACGAGGGATCATAGGACTGGACATGCATGAAAGAAACGAAGTTATTATAAGATAGATTTAAGCAAATTTATTGCAGAAATGGCACTTAATTACTTAAATTCCTTTCTCTTTAGCCTTGCTCCATAGCTCAGAAAGGATCTCGTGCAATCTCTGGCAATCTTGACACCATAAGTACTCAGCCAGTGCATAGTCATGCCCTTAGGGCGAACGCCCCCTCGAACCAGTCTTCTACAAAGGGAGCACCAGCTGGTTTCAATATTGTTTGTGTGCACCCCAGTTACAGTTACAGGTACTTGTGTGAACCCCAGCGTAACGAAATGAGGGTGCGTCCGCCCTCAAAACTTGTATCTGGGCCCTCCTCATAAAAATGTACAGCAATCACAAGTAGTATCAGTACCTTAAATAATAAAAATAACCCCCTAAAAATAGGCCCTCTCTTACCTGGGCCCTCCCACATTGTGAGCCGGCCCGAACTTTATGCCACTGTACATATACACAAGACAAGTGCACACTAGTGAGGCGAAACAGAATGAATTGCATGATTGGTACCCTACGTGTACAGCGCATGGTGGGGGTAATTCATGAACAAGTGAAAGTAGCACTCCACACATAACCAGCAGATTGCTAGAATAGCCTAATGTTGCATACTTTTGTTTTGAATGTATTAAAGATGACATTTATTATCTTTCAACAAAAACTAAACAAAAATTGTAGTATGTGAACAAACCTTCCAATTTCAGTAGTTCAAGAACATCTGTTCGGCTGCCCAGTAGATTAGCTTCTGCATTGGATTTTTCTTCTGATTTTAAATATGTCTGGAAGCGATCTAAAACATTACTGACAGACCCTTGCCAGATCTGTGCCCACACTGGAAAATATGAGCGTGCTTTCTGACGAGCAGACTTTGGAATTAGAGTTTCATGTTCTTGAGCAGCTACACCTGAATTAGGCATTGGGCTACATGAAACTGCAGCCTCATCTGATGTAATGTCTGGAAAAAGTAAATTGCTAAAACTATTATTTCAAATGTGTCATTAATTTACATCAAAAACCTTTAAATATTGTACGAATATAATAAAAGAGTAGAATCTGGTACCACACACAAATTTTCATTGAAAAATTTGAAATTGTTTTTGAGAAAATGTCATTTGACTGTTTCTGAAAATGTGCAATTTTGAGCTCGTTTTCACAGAAAAATTTTTGGGAGAGTTCCTCAAAAATCATTTCAAACCCTTGTGTACCCAGACATAATAATGTAGCTAAAATGCATGTAAAGTAAATATTAAAGGCATCCCCCCCCCGCCCCCCCAAAAAATCTAAGCAGAGCACAGACCTTGGCATAGCATCTTCCACAGAGAAGATTAGTTGCACAGACTTGTTAGAATAAGGACAGTCTGATAAAATGTACCAAGCTATTCAAACACAAAAGAAACTCAAAACCTATATCGTGGTTTTCATTTCATTTTACAGAAAGGTATTACAACCGTGTGCACTTAAGGTAAAAATATGATCAATTATTATAAATGTGCTGAAATATGCACGGAAGATTTTTTTTTATATTGATTCCAAACAACATGAAATGAGTGATGGAGCACTGCGATGTTGAAGCACCTGATAGTATAACTGCATACCAACTGGTCAAAAGTCAATCTACACTACATTTAAGTTAAAGTATAGCCAACAGTGAAAATGCATGTAGTTTTATCAGTTTTCAAATAATCACTTTTTAAATACTTTTGTTCCATTCAATAAAACAAAAGCAAGCTCTAAGATGACTGTTGAGAACGCATTCTTTAGATAGCAAGATCCTACTTCGGGTGGTCAACCTCTCTTAAAAATATCAACAACAGGAATCTGTTCAGGGTCCCTGCTTCATGAGAATTCTTGAAACAGTTTATGAGAGATGGATGGCACCAACTTTTCTATGTGCTTTGAATGCCAGATTCCAGGATACAGTCATTGCTTTACAACAGTCTTTTCCACATCTTCCAGGGGCTTCTAAGAAGAATCGTTTACCTTCTATTTGATCATCATATGCACTTATAATCTGATTTACTACTGGTTTCCTTTTTTCAATTTTTTCTAAATAATTACATACACCACAAACAGTTTTTGTTCATTTTGGAATACTCTCTTCTGTTTTGATGTTTTGCTATTGATATTTGTTAAAGCCTATCAAATTAACAGCTATTTATATTTATAAATTTTCTTTCTAAACTACTTGCACTTGTGATAACACAATTATGTGAGGCAACACTACTTCAACCACTAAATTACTTTCCACAGGATAAACAAATAAAACACAGCATTATCAAGTAACTGTGAAATGAAGTGCAGTGCACATCCACTCGCGTTGCAAACACATCAAGAAAATTTTTCAAATTTTTAGTTTCTCGATTCTTTCCTCCCCCTCCCCCCAATTTTGTAAAATACATTAAGAGCATCTCCTGTAATTTTTCTATCACTAACTTGGTTATCAAAGTGTGCCAACAAATATATAAAAGCAATATATAGCTAACCTTTTTCTGGGCCAGAAACTGCATTGTTTTTTGTTGATAATTGTATTCCTGAAGATTTTTTGGCTGCATTTTTTTCTTTCTCTGTAACACATTACATCAAATTGATTATTTCTTTCACACAATGCAACTTTAAACATAAAATTAAGCACCTATGAACTCAATAAGTAGAAATTAGATATTAACTCACTCTTATCAAATGGTACAGTTCGATCCAAACTTGATATTCGCCAAACACGAAGTGTGCTGTCTGCGGAACCTGTCAACACTAAATCAGGATCCAAAGGACTCCAACAACCAGAGTGCAACACACCGGCATGGCGAGAATAGTTGCCAATAGGTTGCTGCTGCAGTACATCCCATATCTAGGGCAAATAAGCAAGACAAGCCTTATTCATTTTGCTGCAATATGACAGAATAAATGTTTACAATATAATGTAATTTTTTATACTGTAAATTCTAAATTTTCTATTGAAGTATAAATATGCAGATCACAGGAAATGTTAGTTTCATTTGCCATTTTCATAAAAATACAAATAAAAGGTGCAAAAAGAATTGTTTTTCTAACCTTAGTATTCACAAATACTTTTCATAATAACAAATTTGCACATAATTATGCACAAATGAGAATACAAATACAAAATAAAATGAAGAATTAATGAGAATACATTTAATTTTCATTCAAATTAAATAATTTTTTACAAATCCAAAGTTATAAAAGGATTGCTAAAAAAGTTTCAATAATTTGTAGAATTAAATTTCAAGGTTAGTTAGTTAATGCCTTATTTTATGTGGCAAGATTTGAACACAGGCCCGCTCTTCCATCTAACTACACAAATTTTGCTTCGCTCCTTTCACCCATCTAGCAGAGAAAGAAGGTCAGGCGATTTGAATTTTGCTCAGAGGCTTCTTTTAGACTTGAGGATCTTTTACATGCAGTAAATCTACTACATGAGACAGCCAGCTGTACTTCCCCTCCGAAGGAAGGCATATAAAGGATTTTCTCATCCTTAAAAATCACAGCGTGGATCAGGTTAGAACCTGCAATCTTGGGTACAACTGTCTGATATGCAAACTGCCACAAAGCCCATTTTATTTCAAAACATAAGTACTTTCAATTAAAGATATGTCAAATACCTGAGCAGTCTCATCAAAGGAAACAGACAGCAGCTGACCACTGACATGAGGGCTCCAGCACATGCCCACCACACACTGTTTGTGTTGGCTAAAGACAGCCACACATTCAACATCACCAGACCCACCTGAAAAGATTATATTCTAGAATTTAAACCTCAAAGCACATCAACAATTCTTACATGCTCTAAACAGTCAATGCAAATTAACCCCATTTCTGATAAATTTGAGACATTAAAACCACAGCAATCACAATTTATGTTGGTATAAACAATCGCATTTTCTCTCAACACAGCATTTATTATTGCTACCAAATGGATAAAAATATTTTTCAGTACCACATTAATAAACCTCTAATCAATTCCTCAAAAAGGACCTTATTCCAGAAATAGCTATTGTTTCTACAAACATTTTAGGTTCAATGAATTGGAATGGCCATTACTTCGTTTATGTGCCAAAACCTCACCTAAAGAACTTATCAATTAAAGTTTATCACCAATTGCACAATCCACATTTACTACTTTGAAAAAAAAAAAACCCTTTCCGATACGAATAAAAGGTTCACATACAAATAAAATGGTTTTGTTTCACAAATGAATTACTAATTTCAAACAAAAGATATTTAACCCAATTTTGATCCAACTGACCAATCAAAGCTTGAAAAATTAGGAAAATGCTAATTTCACTGTCAGTTTGTGATGTACAGTGAAATCTTGTTATTACATTCCCTTACTACATTTTCTCACATAGCACATCCATTTGAAGACCCATTAAATTACTTATTTACATGATTAACAATCTTGCTTAGCATGTTGGTAACATGATCCACCATTCATGTTTTCCAGGAAGCAGCACAGTCTTCAATATGTGTTGCTTCCAGGGTACTGTGGGGTACTTGAGGGGACCAGAAAGCTCAGAGTACTTTCAATGAATATTCAAGGCAATTCAGAGCCAAAAAAATGTGTTTTACTGGGCCTTTGCCATCTTCATTCTTTTGCATTAATTTCCATTATTTTCAGTGTTTGGATATTATTTATGTAAAATTTTGTTATTCAGTTTTTTGCAATTAAATTAATTTATCTCAGATGTACTTGAGTAAATTTTTTTCTTTCCCTATGTTTTCTGATTAATAAAACTTAAAAATGACAAATAGAGCATTTTTTGATCAAACATTTCCTTCCTAGGACATTCAAAATGTTCAGTTTCTAGAAAAATGTCCTAACAAGATTCCTCTGTATAAATATTGTTTACACTCTCTTCCAGGATAATTTTTATTCACAATGAGTCATTTCATACTCAAAACATTTTAACCATACTTGAAACTCACTTTCTATCAAGGAAGTGAGATTAAATACTTTGATAGGGGATTTCTTTGAAGCGACAGCCAACCAGTGCTGGCAGGGAGAATAACCCGTATCAGTGGCAGTTCCCTCTGGATGCCAAGCCAAGCTCTGCACTAAATTCTTATGTGCATAAATTGTGTGCAGCACTGTAGTATTTGTTGAAGTTACAAGTTGGACCGATCTGCAAATACACACATTCATTACAAAAAAAGTTCAACTATACTCTAAGATTACACAAAAATCAATCAAACCCACCCATCTTCATTTCCCAATGCAAGAATGGAATTATCAGGTTTCCATGCTAGGTCTGTTCTAATTAATGATTTCCTTGAGGCTGCATTTAACTGTGGAATATCATTCAAATTTTTTGCCTCTGAAAAAAAAAAAAAAAAAATTATGTAATACACTGATGAATGCAGACAATTTCAGTCCTCTGTTTTCATAATTACCTGCTTCTGGATTATGAATGTCATATTGTACAGCATCACCCTCACCACAGGAATATAAGGTATATTTGGTCTCAGAAGGACCATCTCCATCACCTTTAATAGAGAATTAACCATCAAGCTATATTAAAATATAATAACAAAAATAAGTAAGACACAAATGAGGAATGCACACTGAATTATTAGAAGACAAAAAATTATTTTAATTTTAAAATCCTAAATTTTTTAAGCATATCCCATTATTTTCTGCACAAAAGATTTTCATACCAAACTTCTACCTTACATTGTTATTAAAAGAGAAGAAAATTTATAATGATTAATTAACATATCCTTGTCAAAATCATGTAGACATCAAAGAAATATGTTACAAAGCCAACATATTTCAAATTTGCAAAGTTTCAAATCTGTCAGTTTAGACAGTAGCACTTCATCATAAATTTATTAATTTATTAAAATTGTAATTAAATAATTCATGTGGCTCAACATTGTCTTTTGAATTAGTTTGGAAGTAGCAGAAACCATAACACAATTTGTGTAATACTTTAATCATTGTCTTTTAGACTTACCTGCACCAAAGAGAGCTGGGCCCCATATCACAGCATAAAGAGACTTTGTGTGGTATGGTCTCAAAAGCACAGGAGGTTTATTAGAGTTAAGAGTATCAAAAATTCCCACTCGACCTTCAGCTGTACCAAAAGCTAATCGACTTTCTTGAGTTGGATGCCAAGCTACCTAATAATATCAAGAATTGAAGTTATAAATGGGACATAGAAATTTTACAGTTACTGAAAGTATGTATTTGTACTTACACAGGTGACTTTACCCCTAACTTTTTGCCAAAGAAAACTAACATCAAATGCAGATGAACTGCTTAAATTCCAAACTCTAATCACTGCATCACTTACTCCAAATGCAATCCTGCAAATAAAACATTGAATAGTATACAGAAATTTGGAAATGTATTCAAGAAATAAAGAATTTTGTATTTGCATAAACAGAACATGACTACCAGATTCATACCTGTTAGGATCAATTGGTGAAGCTGCAATACAATAGACTATTCCTCCTATAGTTGGAATACAAGTGATTTCTTTATTTGCATTTAAATCATATCCAACAATCAATCTATCTTGAGAGGATGACCAAATAATCAATGGTTTCTCTATTTGCTCAGGTGCACTGGTCTGCCTCCAACTTGTTGCTGTCAAAAGACCATATGAGTAATGACAATGAAACAAAAATTCAAAAAATGCACATAAAAGAGAGACAAAGTTTAAAGAGCAATTAAACTTAAGTTAATGCTACACAAATATGATTGTGTAGGCTTCCACAGCTGGAGTTTGTATTGTCTAGGCTTTCCAAGACAAGCTTGTCCCTGTTGTGGTGGCTGACATTTTGGGCAACATATTGTGGCCTTCCTCAGAGAGTACTGCTGACAGCAGTATACTGAGGAGGGCCACAACATATTGGTTGACATGTCAGCCACCATGACAAAGACGTGACTCGTCCCTGAGAGCCTACACAATGCTACACAAAGACCATGATTTTCTTAGGGAAGCATAGAATGCTTCAAGATGGTATCAGTTATAATTTATTAAAGTAAATTGAAAGATAATGTATTTAATCACTTACTTTCCTGACACTCCAAACTGTTATCAAAATTCTTATGTGCAGACACAATATTGAACACTATACGATTATGAGAAGAATGGACAAGGCGCCATGTACGTGCTGAAGCTGCATCTCCTCCTCCTGAATTCTTGCTTGATCTACAAGATAATATAATTTTCAATCTTTTTTGTTCGAAAAATTTCCCTTTCAACTATAATATTTATAGTTGTTTAATAATAATATTTATAGTTCAATATTTCTATAATAACAATAATGCTTACTTATTAAGAATGCTTGCTTTTAAATCCCACGCTATTACACGACCAAGCCTTGTGCTGCAGATAAGAGTATTTGCTTGTGGCCAACATAAACTCACCCAATTCATATCTGCAGTTCCTCCTTTATTGGACCTGTACATATTCAATCATTTCATTAATCTACTTTCTTTCAGTGAATAAAAATAATATACAAAAACATACAAACCTTTGCCCAGCCATCAGATGAGTAGGTATAGAAAGAGCCAGTTCATATCTTCCATCACTGTTAGCCCGCCACAGAAATATTGTTCTCTCCTTTGCTGCAGATGCAAGATATAATTCTTGGTTTTCTACACTGTTTTTACTTTTAAACGAATCAAAAATACTGTAACCAACAGGGCACCATGCAAGAGAGACAACTTCTGAATCATGGCCTCGCATTCGGAAAAGAATTTTACCTCGACCTGCAGATCAAATCATCACATTGGAAATAGAATTCACTAATATCATAAATTGGTTTTATCACATTGGAAATAGAATTCACTTTAACCGTAAAATAATATTAGCGTACCTTGTATATTTATAATACAAACAAGTCCTGAGCGACAGCCAATAGCGATTAAATCTTTGTTATGAGGGCAACAAGAAAGAGTAGATGCTGATAACTTCCCTAAATTGAAAGAGTGGGTGGAATTGCTGGGTAAGTCCCAGCACACAATATTATTGTTGTCATCCATTGATACAATGAGATCAGAATTAGCTGCAGACCAATCCATGCAACTAACTTTTGCATCATTCTGTTGATACACGAAAATACAATAAATATTTCACACACAAAATTGAAATCACATAATTTTGAAAGTATCAGTAATTCTACAAACCCCATGAGAAATATTTGCAAGAATTGGTGTCATTGTTTGTAAATCCCACACTTTAACAACTGCATCATCTCCAGATGTAGCAATACAGTTAAATAATGCACTTTCGCTGTTTTGAGGAGAAAATACTACCACTGTCACTCTTTCTTTATGAGCAGCAGGTACTATTTCAACTTTTGGCAAAGACTTGTCACAAATATTGTTTGTTTTGACGATGACAAGGTTGTTTCTGTTTCCATATGCCAAAGTTCCAGTTGAATCACACGCTAAAGCATTGCTGAGGTACCAGTTCGGCGACGGAGGAAATATTTGCTCGTTCATATTGGCGATTCCTTACCGGTTAGGTTTCGGTATAAAGTACTACAATTCGTAAACTCAAGACGTGTTCACTAAACGACTAATTGCAAATATACACGACTTAGTTATACTGACTAAATATAGTTCAATTCGAAATGACCATTTCCATCTGTCACAATGACAAATTCTTTTCAACCCCAACGTGTAATTTCAAGCGCAACAACTGCGTTTTCGCTACGTTCATTTTCATACTGCCGCAGTCGCACATGAAATCACGTTTACCAACTTTGGAATAATAAAGTAATGACAATGTTTATAAATTAGTAAGAATGGAAACATTACTCTAAAGTATTTTTAATTATTTTTATAAGTAATTAAAAACAGTGTAATTATTAAAATTATTAATGTAGGATGGGAACAAATGTATAAAGCTCATTTTTTTACAAGGTTGGTGCAATAAAACAAAGAAAGCTAGGCATTCAAACTCTTTGGAATATTTGTTGAACTTCTTTGCAATATCAGGGAATAACTTGGAAACTATTCTTTTCCGGTTACGCTGTGGTGCCTGCGAGGACGTGTGTGCGTGTATGAAGAGATATCTGTATCGTTTGTTTTCTCAACAATCGTAAGAAAGAAGCAGGTATGGTACAATTGAAATTAAAGAGCAATTTGAAATTATATTAGTGGATAGTAATTTCGATGATTAGAGAAATTGTGTTTTCAGTGTTGAAAATAATTTTGAGAATGGAGGTTAGAGCATGTTGGAGATGTTGGAAATGTTTTTATTGAAGCCCCTAGTGAGAAAGGAACATTTCGAATATAGCTCAACGTGTTTGCATGCTAGATGTAATGAATCTTCTATAGGTTGTGTTTGAGAAATTGCAAAAGGAGCTAACTTATGTCATTGCTTTCGTTGCAGTTTTCAGGATGTTGATGCCTAAGAAGAATCGTGTAGCTATCTATGAATATCTTTTCAAAGAAGGCGTAATGGTCGCCAAAAAGGATTTTCATGCACCGAAACATCCTGAGCTTCAGACTATTCCAAATTTGCAAGTAATTAAGGCAATGCAGGTAAGTGATTAATTTCATTTGAATTCAACGTGATAAATACATAAAATAAGCAGTGGACATTAGTAGAATCGCCTCTTATTACAGAGTCTGAAGTCACGAGGATACGTTAATGAACAGTTTGCGTGGAGACACTTTTACTGGTATTTGACCAATGAGGGTATTACTTACCTGCGCAATTACTTGCACCTGCCTCCTGAGGTAAATTGAAATTTTTAATTGTGTTTTGATTTTATCATTTGAATTTAATATAATAATAATAAAACTGTCTTTATTAGTAGCAAAGCTCAGGCTATTAGGCCTGCTCTTCCACTTAACCACAAAATTGATGTCTTTATGTGACTTAGATTGTGCCATCAACACTCAAGAGACAAATTCGCCCTGAAACTGCCCGTCCACGACCCAGTGCTCCTCGTTCTGAGGGCATGCGTCCATCAGAGGACAGAGCAGCGTACAGACGAACCCCTGGCACACCTGGTGGCCCTGACAAGAAAGCTGATGTTGGCGCTGGTGCCACAGATCTGGAATTCGTAAGTTTTCAAAAATGGTTTGATAGCAGAGTTTGTTTTTTCAAACATTTCAGTGGAAAACTTGAGGCCATATTCATAGTTGATGTTTTAGACGTAAAGGAATCCTTAAGCAATCAAGTGGTCTCTTACTGAGAACTGTTGACTTTCCAGTAAATTGGAAGTGGGGTGTGTGGTTCCTTTGATTCAGTGATACAAATTGATTGATTTAATTGAATCGATGAACTGGTTACTTTTCATTAGTTCATACTAGATATAAATTTTAAAAAAGCAATTTTACAACCTACATATTTTGTGTTGCGTTCTAATATATTGAAGTGCTGCATATTCCAAGGGCTTTCCAACTCCCGCTGTTATGGCCTGGTTCATGTCTCTTCTGTTGCTCCAGTATTCCTACTGTTTTATAAACCATTCTCACTTTGAAGAGAAGTTCATGAGAAACAACGAACCATAGAAGGAATTGAAGGAAACATGCCTTCCTGGTGCCACAATAAAGTTCCGATTAATCTACTTTCCTCATGAGTGTGAAATGAGTGCCTAAAGTGAAATGTGGCAATGTCATTTGCACTATTGCTGGTGCAGGGGCTGAAATGTGTACACACATTTTATTGTACAAAGAGGATTTAACTTGATTTGTGTTCTTTTGAGATGAGATTGTAACTACCTTCCCAATGCACTATTCATGATTCTGATGTTCCTTTTTTATGGAACAAATTGTTTGTGTACAGAACCAGTAAAGGGGAGGTCAAATGGAATGCTTAAAAGAGGTGGTGACCTCTTGTGTGAATGAGTGGTTAGTCATTTCAGTATAAACACTAATTGTAAATAAGAACTGATAATTTAAGGAACATTTACATAAAACATTATCTATGAATTTGGCCCATAATTTGAAGAGTGTATGTTAGTGATCGTTGTGAAGTAAAATGTTCAAAATACATGAAGTATGCTGGATGATATTAATTCTTCATTTATAATATTGATTACTGGTTTAAATGTGTAGTGATATGAACATGAGCCTTTTTGTGAATACTACATGCATTGTAATGTGATGTAGTGGGACCACAGTAATTAGTTGTTTATTTGTTGTACCTTTGATCTTTGTGCATAAAGTTTAGGTGTTTTGTAATGTCATGGGTTTACTAGAGTTGGATAACAGCAGGAGCTTTTTCAATGTCATAACCTTTTTTGATGCCACTGACCTGAAATGAGCAATTGATGAGGATAGGGCTTTGCACTAGCTGAGATCACACACAGCTCAAACGAGAGGTGTGTTCCATAGGAGTATTTTTACTATGAAGACTTGGGTGATAAGTAGTATAATAAAATGATGAAATGACAAAGTGCAAATGTGAATATCTTGGACCTCTTTATGTAGGAAATATCAGTATTAATTCACTTTTGATGATCTAAATTAAAATGTGAAATAGAAACAGCATAACTACAATTTCATACTACTTTAGCACCACCTGTAATTTTTGAACGGTTCAAGTTATTGTATGCAGTTTTCATGGAAGTGCATGAGGGAATGGGGCTAATTGATGTATGTATTCATATCCTTTATATCAATTGTGTTTTACAAGATATTCAGGTAGCTTTGTTTTCTACAAATGGAACTATATGTATTTTTTAGCTATCATGACAAGAGTAGAACATTTTTTAAGTAATTTTGATTTTTTTTTTTTTTTTTGCGACTTATATTTAACCGATATTTTGAATGTAACAGTCCACACAAGGTCATGTAGAGTTATCCCTGGTAACATGCGCTTGGGGCGTTACTATATGCATTAAAATGAGTCAAAAAATCCAAATTACTTAAAATGTTATATATACATTTATGACAATATGTACATCATCGGATTTTACTCTCGCCATGATATACTAAAAAATATGTATAGTTCAGTTCGAAGAAAACGGTTACAAAAGGTAGCAAATTTTTTATTGGATTATTACAGATTGCACACTTAAATATTTGACAGTTGTCATTAAGGAATGCCTCCTATAAAAAAGTAGCAAAAATACAATAATATGTCCCCATCTAAAAAAGGCAAACTAGTTATTTAAAAAAATTCTATTAAAATTATTTTGAGGTGTATAAGGAATTTGGGGGTGTTATCTGTACCTCTCAAAATGTTATGAATACCTTAAATTTGATAGTTCACTCAGTGTATTTATACTAAGATTGCATTGTTGAATACCTTAAATTTGATAGTTCACTCAGTGTATTTATACTAAGATTGCATTGTTGTGTATTTTAATTATTTTCTTTATTCAAAAAATTAAATCCTAATATTAGAATATTGCTCTTCGCTTAAAAGGAAAATTGAGAGTTGCTCCAGATTCTGCAAATAGCACATTTAACATTCCTGCAAATATTGTAGTTATGCTGTTTGTAATAAAGTCGTAAATTCAGTGTTGGCAGCAATTTCAATTGTACAGGAAATCAGCAAATCACAATAACTTCTAAAATTCAATGTTCTTTTAAATGTATTGTAAACTGCAGCATCTCAATAGTGAAATTAAAACAAGTTTGTTATTCAAAGCTTTAAAGCAATATGGTATTTTTATGCTGAATTCTATTATCACAGAGGTGAAATAGACTTTAAACTTGTCCTTCAAACTCTAATTGATTCTTCCGATGATTAACACAGAACATGTTTAATTAGAAAATAACCAGAGTTGGTGATAGAATATTGTGAACTCATTTTATAAGCCCACCCAGCAGCAGAAAACAACAATATTGAAGGATGTCAAGGATTTTTGAAATCCTCAGGTCGGTAATGAATAATAGCGCCCAATACTATGCAACATCATATGTTATCCTGTGTGAGGCTGATTCTAAATGCAACAATAATCAAATAATAGCTGTATCTTGAATCAGTATCTTGTTATCTCTTGGTAGCATAGCAAGATCTTCCAAACTATATTGTGTAACATCGTAGCATTTCAGTAGTCATCGGACTGCACAAGGCGCAGGCCAGCACGTGGGAGGGGGTGGTCCAGGTGTGGGGCTTGCAGTGTGATCAGAGCAGTTGCTTCAAGGATGCAGGCCGGTGGGGGCGTGTCTGGGAACATTGGGGGTCAGTTAGCGCAGAATGTTTAAGGACAGATCGTCTGCAGCTGTTGGTGGGCTCCATTTTGCGATCGGCCTAAAGCTCGGTAATGAGCTGGCGTGGTCCATGGGTCTTCGGTGTGGGAGGTCTGTCACATGACTCCTCAGTATAGACGCCGGTGGAGTATTGGCTGTTGGCATTCAAGTTTGGGCCGAATCGCGGTGTGGAGGCACTTTTGCTGATCCATGAGGGGGGTGATTTGGGGCAGGTTTGCGAGGGAGGCGGCAGCAGATGCCGGGAACAGTGCTACAAGTTAGCACATTGGGTCAGGCTGGAGCATACAAATTTAATTTAATCATAACTTTTTCTGCATTGTATCATGCAAGTTTTGTCTCAGTTTTTTGTTTTTCCTTTTTTTAGTTTTATTATGTTACCATTCATATAGTTGATATTTTCAATATTTTTGTTTCAGCGTGGTGGATTTGGCAGAGGAAGAGGTGCTCCACAATAAAAAAAAATTCTTTTATGTAAATTCATTTGGTGACCATTAAATAAATTAAAAATCAGAGACTTTTTTGTATTTCTGTGGTACCCACTAATAAATATGGAAATAAAATGCTAGGAGGAATTACAGCTTCTAGTTTTACAAAAAGCTCACCAATGTGATTTTGGTCATTAAACTAGGCTGTGCTATGAGTGTTGTGGGATGATACTGAAAGGAATAACTATCAATAAATTGACATTATATTTACAACATGAGACTTTTTTAGAAATAGCTGTAACTTTACTTTGTGTACTTGACAATACTTTATTAATAATTCCTCTTGAAGTGAACATGTTCACTCGTCTGGATTAATAAAATTGATACCTTTGTGAATACTCCCCTTGATCATTTTTAATTGATTGATTCTGTTAACCGTTGATATTAAACTAGTCTCATTTCTATTTCTCACAAAAATTCCATCAATGAAAGGAAGGAATTTGATCAATCTTGTCCAATCAGGGCCATTTTACCTGTGCAATCTCAGAGCCTAAAAGCACTGAAATTGTCCAATCTTTTTATTGAAATTATTGAGCTTATTAACAGAATAAGGATTTGTTAGTATAATCTTATCTATATCTGTACTACTATATAAAGACAGAAGTGCGTTGTCTTACAACGCGGTAATCTCTGAATCTACTGAATCAATGCCGATGAAACTTTTGAGCTAACTTCCTTTAAAGGTCTGGAGTGCTATAGGCTATGATTTACAACCATAAACCGTAATATATTTACAAAATAATTACTTTTTTTGGCATAGCTTTACATCACAGATTCAATAGTGAATCAATGCCAATAGTTTAGCTGTGCACCACCAGAGGATGACGTCTTGAGATCTACTACTGATTTCATCAATGTCCAGAATTATTACGAGATACATCGGACTTTGAATTAGGTTATGTAATGTCCCTGTATGAACGGTGGTGATTTGTTAGTTCTGAACATTGGTGGAATATTTGGAAGAAATCGGTTACTAAGTGGTAATGATGACAAGGTACATGCATTACCCTTAATCCATGTTATGTACAAAGTGGCTAGAAAACATTGGAGTTTGAATTTGTATTAGGGTTGAATTGAGGTAGGTTGAGACTGCAATACTCAATAATATATAGTATAGAATATACAGTAATTTACAATGTATTACATATAGATATCATATACATTCTAAACAACCTCTTCTTTTACAGAAATTTGTAAACATTAAATTGCTTGAAACAAGTGTAAAGTTGTCAAAATAGAGTATACAAGTGCAAATAGATGGGCAGTATATAAACGTTTTGAATCGGCTATTAACAGAAGTGCGACTTGCTGAAGTACTCACTTGCGCTATTGAAAATAATACTGCAAGGAGGGATGCAAATGTAAATAATTCTCTACGTAGTAGGGTAGCTTTTCAGTAGCACTCACAATTTGACTATTTACACAGTTCTCATGTTCAAATTGGTAAAAAATAAATTTTTATATGTTTCGGTTTCACTGAGTTGATTTTTTTTTTTCATTATGTGCAGAAGATTAGTGCAGTAGTATGTAATTAAGCAATGATCACTTACATATTGAGGCTAATCTGTGCTATTATTTTGCATTGCAATTGCTCCCAACGCATGAATTGGTTTCTGTTATTCACATTTCAAGATCCTCAATATACAACTCTTCAGATCAAATAATGAAGCTAATATGGTTTTGTTCAGAATATTGTCAATTTAGTGTGTACACATAATGTACATGTTGATGGATCAGTATTGTTCTCGTGCTTCAATGTTATGATTAATTGATTAACGTTAAAAAATAAGTTTTATTCTACATGTAGTTTAAACATATTTGTCGTCTTCAAAATAATTATAAGTACTGGCAATTACGTTCAATATTGATACTTTCATTTACTTTTATGATTATAATTCGTCAATTACGTTTTGACATTACATTCATATTCCATATGTATCTTCTAGCGTCTCCATGCGAGAACTCTGGCATGTTAAACTTCGCTTCAAACAGTATACCTCTTGAAGGTCATGATTTGACAGATCAATTTCAAATATTTGTTTATGAGTACAAGAGAAGACAAAATATAAAAAAGAGTAAGTTCCACAATGAAAATTTATTGACAGTATTGGAAGTAATACATGAAACTCCGCTAAAAAACACAAAATATACGTGAGTCTACAATTATTTTATTCTGTAGTTTAGAATTCTTTATTGTTTTTAGTTATAAAGTGATGAAAGTTTAGAAACTGGAACCCCAAATAAGAAAAATATAATTTTTTGTGAAAAAGTGATTGACATAGACCGGAAATTTCCAAATGGGAGTGAAGAGAAGACAGGGCTATCGAAACGTGGCAGGGAGGAGTAGGGCGGCGAAGGGATACAACAGAATAGATAGTAGGCCCTACCGCAGGGGTTCAAAAAATGGAATTCCTCTCCCTGTCTAATAATTTACTATAAACCCGAGCAACGCCGGGTACACCAGCTAGTTATAACTAAAATTTGGATTTAATAATAATTAAAGAAATTATTTAATAATTACTTCAATTTTATTGTGGAGTATTAGTTCTATCTCTATTGCTTCAAAGCAATTTTTCGCAGATTTTGGTTTTCTATTCATTTCTGAATGCAGGGGGATACCCGGAAGAGTTTTACCTCAAAATATATAGTAGATTCATAATGGTAATTTTTTTGTAGAGTGCGGCTTAAATATTTTCTCATCTCTAAAGGAACACAAAATCCTGATTGGAAGGGCATAGAATGCAGTGAAACTTTGGTTGGTTGCGACTGCACCTGTTGTCAACCCTGTACCCTAATTTCCTAACTTCCATATTTTTCATCTTAAATTGGATTGATACAGGATTGAAAGGTAATTTATTATCCAGCAGTAGCATGCATATGGTGTCTCGTGGGGATGATTTCTTATAAATTGTTCCCATTCTCAAATACATAGTATTATGTTAAACAATGCTGCAAAAGAATGATTGTGTGGTTTTGATGGAAATACAAGGGTTGGAACCCCTCATACCGGGTAAGTATGAGTTGTTTTTTCTCTTTTTCAAAACTTCAATCTGCCTGTGAAGAACACTAAATAATTATTATAGTTTTTGCAGAATGTGCAAAGTTAGCTTTCATAAAATTTTGTTGGTGAAAATGTCTGCCTTTCATATATTTTTACATATCTATCACAAAAACTTCCACATTTTACACATGCACGTTTCTTCTGGTTGGTTGTAGGTTTCATTTTTGCAGATTCAATGGTAGAAGCCATGTGCAGTGAAATGGGTCATTAAATGTCTTAAGTCGTATTGGGCTCTCATCCGTTCTCTGTTTATCATAGTGTCTGCTATAAAATCCCTATCATATTTTGTTCTTTTTCTTTTGTTATTCCTCAGTAATGTAGATTCTTGTACACCTCCATTGAGGGCAGTAGCAGTTGATATCTTAAATCTTCTATGTAAAATTGATCCATGGATAGTTCACTAATCATGAGGGTGTATACTTTGACAAACCTAGCATTTGTTTTAGGAATCGTGCTTTTACTTGTCTATGGTTGCTAGGTTATTCTTTTCAGGTGCTCCCGTATTAAATGGATACCATATGTGTATTAAAATGTTCTTAGGACTTTCATCGAAGTTGATATTCTCTGATTGATCTGGTTGTTGCAACCCTTGGGATTGGAAAAGGATGTTTTAATTTTTACTTTACATGAAGCTCTTTAGGACATTTTTGATGTTTTCTAAAAAGAGCTCTAAAATTTTTGCTTCAGTAGAGGAACATAAATCTGGTTTTTTGAAAAGGCATAGATTCAATTTTCAATTAAATACCTGGATTTTCGAAAATTGTGAAAGGTAAAATTTTCTCTTCAACATTGTTTAAGATTGAGGATTTTTTGTAAATGACATTGTTCTTGAAAACTAGGTTTTTAATATCACAATTTTTTCAAAATGTAAGTAGTCATGTATTCTGGAGGAATTTTAATAAAATACAGAAAGATTTTCTCAAAAACTGCTTAACTTTCTTTTATTTGGCTTAAAATGAACAATGTTAACTTCATTATGTCAGAGGTTCAATTTCCATTGAAAACTTAAATTTGGAACACTCAAAAATTGGTGTTTTTTCGGATCTGCCATTCCCCACGTATATTAAAGCTAGAGACATTTTTTATAATATGATTATTTCTTAAGATATTTTAATTATTTCATGAAATGATTGCATATATATATATATATATATATATATATATATATATATATATATATATATATATATATATATATATATATATTTCCCGGTTTTCCCAAAACGAGCACGCTCACTGGTCAAGAACGGGCGTGGTTAAATCCTGGGAGGTTCCAGAGTAGGTCTAAAGAGGGCCCTTTATATTAATTGTCAAATATAAAAAATTGAATTTTGAATCTAATGTAGGAAGCAATATATTATAAATTAGATTTAATCATTTAACCGGTGAAGACATTTTCCATTTTCTGGCATCAAAATTCATATCTCGGGTACGGTATTCTGAAAATGAGTTCGTCACGTTTTCGTCCGTTAATTGATATCGAACGTCACTAGTGTATTCATGTATAAAACAACGCAAGTTGCTCATGTATTTATTATGTGCAGTTGCAAGTTTTACGTCGCGTTTATCGACAAAAACATTTCGAATTCATTTTCCAAATACGGTCCCTGGTTGGGCGGAAGGAATGCGTCGCGTAGTTAGTCGTTCAGTTCAAGTGGGTGAACAGACGATGTTTGCAGTGTATCCTTTCCCCCTCACTCAACCAGGGACCAGTCAGTCATTCAGGTTGTTCGTGGTATTGTCGGTTGTTTCCGAAATAATTCGCTTAAATGCAAATGCAATAATAATAAAGAATAATTTTAATTAAATATTCGGTTGAAGCGTAATTCGTTACTCTTTTTTACCATTACCTGCGAAATCTTTTTCAACAGGAACGCTTTACGGAGAGTTGGAGAGATGTTTGGGTGCCCGTGGCGGTGCACCTGTTGCGCGAGCTACTGCCCCTCCTCAAGAACAACACACAAAATATTCTCATGTATCTGCAATAAGTATTTTAACAAAAACTGCAACATTTTAGAATGTAATTTTCGTGTTTCCACAGTTTTAGATTGGGCGGAATATCACAATCGAATGTTAGCTTTTTTCAGTCGACATCGAAACTAATTTATTGTTTTTGGATTTTCCACGAATTCCCGGACATCTAACGAAATCACGGGCACCATGACGTGGTAGGAAGCTGCATAGTTTTCTTTTAAACTGCGAGTATTGGAATTATAATAGATAACCAGCGTATTCCTTATAGGTCTCGTAATTTATGAAAAATATGAAACATTCCTCTACTTTATCGGGACGTATTAAGATTACACTTTTGTAGAATTTAATTATTTATTCCAGCTATTTTCGGGGTTCTAGACTGGGACCAAGCGAACCCAACCCCGGCTTGTTCTTTTCATTTTGTGGTTCTCCATCGATCTTGATTCAAGTTGTTGTGAACAACTCCTGTGGATGTCTTGGTTTTATGTTGAAACTGATTACTACAGCGCTCTTCGCAGTCCCGGACAGCAAGACTGGCCGCGAAAGGCTTCGATTTCATTGATTATTATAGTTTTGTATTGCAGAGAATAGTTTGAAAATACCCTTTAGAGTTGTTGCATTCTGTTTCTTTTCTTCATCAATTTACTCGCATACCGTACGCCACAAACCTTGTTAAGGAAGGCCAAGTTCTTATTACTTACAATTAATTTTGTTTCATATAGTTAATTAAAATCCCGTAAATTTTGAGAAGCGTTTCAATGGAAAATTTTGCAAGAGTTCCTTTCCACAGACGCTACAGGTTTTATGGTATTAAAGAATCGAAGGAATGGGATTGAAAACAAATTATTCTTTTCAAAAGAATAAATCAGATTTTCTTTAGCTTTTAGTGTTATAAAAATATGCTTTGTAAAATCTAGTACGATGTAAAATTACCATTCAGTGTAAGATTTACTTCGCACAATTGTATATCAAATTAAAAGAGGCCTTTCTCGCGCCAGTTTGAGGTACAAAGCGCAGATCATGGATGGCAGTGGGGTAGTAGAGAGCGACGAATAGTTTGGGCATATACACACAGATGGCTCTGATGTCGAAACGCTGAACGCAGCGCGCTCTACTGTGTGACGAAGTAACGAGTGCATTTGTCTGTACTCGCAGGAGGATGCGGTTGTGTTCGTGGTGCGTCCGCTGAGAAACTTGTATTTATAGTTTATTTTGTCCAGAATTTCCAATTAAATGTAAATTTCTTGAATGTTCAGCAAGAATCAGAACTGTGAATGCTTCTCATATTACAAGTGTGCCTATTTCTATCGTAAAAGAGCCGTGATATTTGTATATACGTGAGACGGAGTGTTGTGTTTACATGATTTTATGAGGTGCAGTTCTAGCTCACGGGGCAAGTTATGTGGGAGGAACAACATCCTCTTTAGAATGTGGGTGACGTCTTGGATCTTCATCTCCTGTGTGATATATGGCGCCGAAAGTGGTAAGTTATGTCATTTATTTTCCACCAAGCAGTGTTACTCTAGATTGGAGATCCTTATCTTTGTGTATCTCGGTTGAGTTTTCGTGCACAGACGTTAATGTCACGGGAAAAACGTAAGAAGGGCAATAGGTAAACCAAAATGATCGAATTGTAAGCTATTCAATGTTTGGTATGTCATAAAGGAATTTATACTTGTTGATCTGATGTTTCATCAGTTTTATTGTTTTGTTTTTGTAGGTAGGTACTCGATTTATTTTATCCCCGGAGTATTGAAAGCGTTTTGTGATACTAGTTGTAAAATTTCATTCACGTAACCAGTGCGGAAGCACGGTTATTTGATTGTGGGGATACATTGTTTACATCCGAACGCGAACCCTGTATCGCGACGCCATGTGGGGAGCCGCGCCGCCTGCACACCGCCTTATTCGGGCGGCTACCAAACGCCCTGCGGGTGGCACGTGCCTTGGTTTCTTTCGCAGGGCCTTTCCGAGCGCCCTCGGGCGCCTTCCGGGATGCTGTCACTCACTGGTCTCCATCTCCTCGCCCAGACTTTTCGTAAACTTCCGGAAGCGCGGGGGGTGGGAGCGCGGGGCGGCGGGGCAGGGCTTATAATCTGTGGCCTCTCGCACGGGAGCCTCGAAGGGCCGCGTGAAGACGAGCGGTGATAAGATAAGCGGACGCGACATGGCGCGGCGTGGCGCGGCGTGGCGCGGCGCGGGAGCCCCGAAAGTCGCGGTGGGGCCCGGTCTGGCCAGGCCAGCTCGGGGAACGGTGCGTCGACCTCTGCGCTCCGCGTGCGACCCCGCGCCCTTCGGAGCCCCGTGGCCCCAGCATCAGCAGCCGCCGCCGCCGCCGCGGCGCCCGCCCGCCCGCCTGGGATGCAAATTGCGCTGGAACGGGCCCGCCCGGCCGCCGGGTTCGCTTGCTGTCACCTGCCGTTGATGGCAGTCGGCGGCCGATGAAATATGAACGCCTTGGGGCGAACAGGCATGGTACTTGGTCTCAACTCCACTCCCCCTCCAAATATCCGAATCTTATATTGTTGACTGTTCTTCCCGTGCACATTTTATGAATTTGTGAAAACGGTGATTTTTTACCTCTACGGAAGGAATAGGCATCCAGTTTTGTTGAAGTGAGGCTTCTGGGTTCGCTCTCTGTCTTCGCCGTCCCTTGGCAGATTCGCTATATTAAGGGTTTGAAGCAACAAAGCAATATATGTGTTGTGGGTGTATACTTTAAAAAATATCACGACAAAAGTTAAAATTATGTTTCACATAACGTTTACTTCCAAGAATCTTTCTGAATTTGGATGAGGTGTTTTTCATTATTATCTCAAGGGTTTCTTTTATCGTAAACTTTTGCTATATAAATTTTAAACTCGCCTTTGGGGACGCCCGTTTTTCTTGTATTGATGGTCGTCTAGGTCTTGAAAGGAGAATTTGTTAGTTTTTATAACAAGACAGTAATTTGTAATGTTTTGAATGAATTGTTTACTTTCATTTTCCATTGATTTACTTGTGCTCACTAATCGTTTTACAAACGCTTGCTATGAGTATATTTTTTGACGTCTCAGTTTGAAGTGTACTTATAAACCGTAAAAGTAAGAAACAATTGGTAAGGCTGCGATCTACCGTCAACATCGAATCATATTTTCAGGCAGCGAGGACATTTTTTGAAGTAAATCATCATAACAATTCTAAATGCTCACCACATTAAAACTTTAAACAAATTGTTACATAAAAGAAATGCATCTAAAAATGGTTAGCGCCGGTGATAACTACTTCGGGTGAAGCTGTTTCCGATAGGTGCAAAATCTTGATACATGTTCTAAGAAATGAAACGTTTACTATTACCCCCTGGAATGGAGAAAGAAGCACACAAAAAATAAATAAACTTACAAAATTCATCTTTAAAATAAAATGTAAAAAGTGTACATTTTCTTGAAATCTGTATTACTAATTTCCCATGCGTGCAGAAATTGAAAGAAAACCATGCAGACTCCGGCCATGTGAGAGGTGGGTATGATGTCGTTGGATACCCAAGAACACGAAAAAAAAGTTTCAATTTTGATTGAAAAATATGTAAATATTTGATTATGTTATTCCGCCTGAGAATTCTTATTCTCAATGGGACTCTTCTTGCGACACATCTGATGTCCGATAGCAAGTCTGCTAGGAAGAGGTCGTCTGCCATTAAATATTTGCTATTATGTTGCGTCGTCACAGATCATAATCTTGTTTGATATTCTTGTTTTGTAAAGAATTATAGTACTGTATATACATTATTTTAATGCAGTATTCGTGAAGATATTTTGCTTAAAATATTTAACTTATTGCAGTGTTATACGAGACGATTTTATTTGTTGTTCTTGAGCATTGTGCGGTTTTTGGAAACCAATTTTATGTGATTTAGTTCAGCATTTTTGCTCCCGCAGGCCACTAATACATTTATGAAATTTTAGTGTAATGAATAACTCATGCCACAATTCTGTTTTATAGTAAATTACCAATGTAAAAACTTGAAGCTTCTCCCCTTGATATAAATCCCGGATATGCCCATGCCGCTTCGAATACTGAACACAAGTTCGAGACCGAAGCGAATTTTCGTAAGAACCTATTCACAGTTGATTTGTTATCCATCATAAGCATTAAAAATGTTCATTAATACTTTTGGAAAATACCTCATAGCGTTTCGTGATTCAACCCTAAATCAGTTGAATCCTTATTGCGAAGGATCTTGTTCGTTGTCTACATCGTTGACCGACCGGGTGTATTCTACTGGACCTTTATAATGGTGCCGAATACGGAAACAGCAGATAGTTCTCTCTAGTACGTTGCAATTCTTGTGGTAGTGTGGTTGTCTATAAGCGTAGAAGCTGAAGTGGTTTTCTCGTATGTAGAGCGCTGAAACGACTCCAAGACAAATGCCATTTCTCAAGTCCTGTGCTGCTGAGAGGAAATGACGTTCGCAATCAGAGTAATGGCGCGATGTTGCTGGCTGTTCCGTGGGCGACGAGATCACGCGGTAAGAGTAGAAGAAACAGGGCAATGAATAAGATACCCCTCCGTGTATGGTCCATCGGGCTTGTTTAGTGGTTTGATAAACGGCCTCCCAGAAGCAGTTTTATACCTCTAAAAAAAAGTATAAATTATTTTGCTTAAAAACTTAATGAAAACGTACTGGACATTCTGCTTTGTTGTGAAGTTTACCGGAATTATCAGCAACCCGACTTGGAATAGAAGCACGCCAGAATTATCTATTTTTTAAAACAAAACCACGAAAATATTGTTCATCGAAACTCAACATTGTTTTCTTAAATTAATGTTTGATGTATTTTAATAACTCACGGACCAGTAGCCTATAGGGATACTTTGTCTTGAATTTTTAGGGCAATGGTAATAAATGAGTTTAAACTTCCGGAGAATCACATTCATTATTCCACTTTGAATCACGTTCATTGAACAAATTAACACGAATAATAAGCGGGAGAAAACAGAAAGAAAAACATATTATTATTTATTTTGAGGGAATGTAAAGTTTCAAGAGAAAATGCGCAAGGTACGCGTTTTTATTCCCTCACATACGAAGATCCGATTTACACGCTTCCTTTTTGTCGAGCGATTCCGGGGTTTTAGCGAACGCGCGCGTAGAACCCCGGAGGCGTCTCTGCGCATGCGTGTGTTCGCTTAAGCCCTGGAATCGTTCGTTCAAGAGGAAGGTGTAAATCTGGCTTGTGATGTGAAAAGCTCGGCCCTCATTCGCGTAAATTCCTGGCGTTGATCGTGCCGCCCCTCGCACGAATCGGCGTTTCCGAAAGGCCGAGAGGAGAGCCGAGGGGGCGGGCGATTCGCGGGCGGTTGGGGCGGCTGAGCCGCCGGCGGATCGGCAGACGCCCAGCGCGACGCTGCCTGCACGTGTTCGCCCACCGGCCGCCTGCGGGGCCACGCCTCGGCGGAGGGTTGCGACATCCATGTCTGCTCTGTGAGCGGGGAGTGCCAGGGTTCGAGTCCCGACGGTGGCAGGATTTTCGACACGAGCTACATAGCTAGGTCGAAGACAGCCGCTGTCTGGAGGAGAATTCTAGCAGCTAGCTGTTCCGATCGGTTGTTTTCCGTGGTTTCTCTGATCAGTACCAGACGAACGCGGGAGAAGTACCCTAATAAACGGACTAAGGACCACGCGCGAACTTTCTTTCCTCTTTCTTCTCCTATACTCACTCCATACTTACACTGTCGCACGTGCTAGCAGGTCAGTGAGGATCTTAGATCTCGTCCCGGCTGGGGCTGTGCCCGCTGGTGGGAGGTACCTAATTGGGAAAAAATCCCGCCAGACGACGTAGGTCGACGCCGGATCTCGCTATCCAACGGGAAAGACCTCCGCCACCCCCTTGATAAAAACATGCGCTACACTTACGTGACTAATGACCTTATCAGTTTTCGCGCCCGACATTTCTAATCGATCAATCGATATTTTCAAACATAGTTGTTTTTATAAAATCATAGATGTATTTAACATCAATTTTTTGAAGCCGATGTTTTGTGTACTATGTTTTACGTGGTCTATAATTTTTCCTTGAAAAACATCCAGCATAACAAAATCTTATTATAATTTTCAGATTTCCACAAATGAATATTCTTCAGACCTGGGATAAAAAATAAATAAAATCGCGTTTTCGTCATTAAAGACGCGTCAATAAAATCGCGTTTTCGTCATCATATTATTTTTGAATGATCGAATCAGATATTCCAAGTACCTTTAATTGTCCTGGCGATTTTTTGACTTCGAATCTCAATTAAAAGTAATGAAACGGTCTCATTGTCCAATTAAATAGCTACCTTGCGAACTTCAATGGTTAGTAATCTAATTTTTAAAACATTGATGTTTTGGGGTCAATGTTTTATTAACATTGATGTTATAATTTTGAGTACCGATGTTTAGAAACATCGATCTTTTGTTGGCGATGTCGCACCCTCCTCCTTGGTACCGCGGCGCACAGTAGTCTGGAAAGGTCCCGATCGTACGCAGAGAACTAAACAGCAACGCCACATTTTAAAAAAAGTGCAGCTACAAATTTGAAATATGTGAATGGTAATTCATTTTAATTAAAACGATGATGCATTTCATTTGATTTATGAGGTTAAAGACGTGCCTGAACGAGCAGTAATATGCTGCTTCAGTACCTCTTTGTCAACTGCGGACGAGCTGTAATCAGGGAGTACCCTTGTAAGTTGAATTATGTTTTAGATCATGTATAAAATTACATGTAATTTACAGAAATTGGAAATTTTTTAAAAAAAGAAAAAGGAGCAACATTATACATAGTATGCACTCGCCGATGCAACTCCGGGTATTCATCATACCATTTATGAGGCAGAAAAAGGAATGAATTCTCTTTATAGTCGAAGCAGAGTACTTTTATTTACACACCTACGACGCTCTGCTCTGCCCACTGTCCCTGCCCCTCCCGCCCTGGCCGAAACGTATTACGTCAAGGATGTCTTCTTGAAGCAGGGAAATAAAAAATGCCAAAATTGTATTAGATGGTTGGAGAATTGAAGCGTTCTGGGATTATGGGCGTGTAGGGCAGAACTTGATTTTGGTAAATGAAACGAAGTGTATAACAGTGAATCTTCGTTGTTTTACTGAAAGGATAATGCCTTTCTTGAATTAAGCTAATCTGTGCTGAGATATGGTTATTTCATAAAATTTAAATATTTAACCTGGGATATTTAAAGACCAAGGCCTTACGTAGAACGATATGGAGGTTAATTAGAAGCATTCTGGGATAAAGAGCCAATAGCACTACGACACTTTCTCCCAAAGACCTCAAATAAATGCTGATAAATACAGTTGACTCCGGTGTAATGAACTCGGATATAGCGAACTCTCGGTTATAGTGAACTTAAGTGACTGGTCCCGTTTCACTTACATTACAAATAAGCATAAGAATATTCGGTTATGGTGAACCTGAACCTCTGCTATAGTGAACATAGGAAGTTAGTCCTGGAAATTAATTGGATCTCATATGTTATTAGGCCTTCAGAGAGTGGTTGGTGTTCCAACAGTGCAAGTGGCAATGAAAGGTGCCACGACTGCATTACCATACTTCGAGACAGAGTACCATGCAGAATCAAGTATGGAGAGAGCAGGAACTCCGGAGAAGGATCTAATGAAAAAATGTACGATGCAAACATTTGAAAAAAAATTTTTTTTTACGTACAGATAAAGATATTGAAATGTTCAGTTCGTGCTGTTAATGTATTTTGCTGTGTCTGTATGTTAATAAAATCAATCGTTTCGGAGAAATTCCATTTAATTTTGACGTCATCGGATATAGTGAACCCAAGATGGTGGTCCCCCGAAGTTCACTATAACCGGAGTTGACTGTAAAGCCTGTTTTACACGGTCATTTTTTCATCATTTCCCGTCGATATTGAGCAGACTGGATGTAATTTGTTCGAAAAAATGATGCATGCTTCATTTTTCCGTACAGATTTCATCCAGTTTGACTACGGCGCCCCTAGTGTCACTTTATGAAACTTTCTTCAATTGCGTGGGTTCTCCGGCATGGAGTATGTATATCTGGTGCGTAGCGTGGGCACGTGTTGTTTAATTTTGAGTGTTGTTTGTGATATCGAGTCTTTGCGTTCAGTGAACCCTCTCGCAAATAAAACCACAATACCTCACACATCTTTCTACTCCTTACTCTGCGAATTCGTAACTATCTGATCATTCTTCCCGCTAATTTAATTTGTTTCCGTAAATGCGATGTTCAACTGTTAAACTTCCAGCGCTTTTTGCGGCGTTTGGATGAAGTATTTTCATCACGATTACGTACAGACCAGGAATGACCCTGTAAAACGGTGGAATCACGTTCATCCAGTTTCGGTACGCATAGAACCGAACGTCCTTTCTCCATCCAGTTTCTGTACAGAAAAATGATGAAAAAATGACCGTGTAGAACAGGCGTAATAGTGATTGTTTTCGGGCCGCGCGCGTTTGCGTCCTGCCCGGAGCAGTGCGTGCGCCGCGCCGCGCCGGCCGAGGTGGTTTTCTTCCGCGCGGGCGCCTTTCACACGCGCGCAGCCCCGGCCGCGCTGCTGTGCGGGCGGCGGGCCTGCGCCCGGGCCACGCTTTGTTCCCGGGCGTGGAGCCCCGCGCCCGCCGCTCCTTTGCCTGCAGATAAGCCCCGACCTGGCCGCGCGCTCGGGGGCGGCGGCAGGGGTGTCCGGGCGATGCGGGCGGCGCCGGGCGGGGGGCGGGAGGAGGCGCGGCCAGAAGTTAACGAGCCTCGACCCCGCCCGCCCGCTCTACCTGCTGCCCCCCTCCCCCCCCACCATCCCGGACCCGCGCTCGTGGATCTCGTTACGGGGGAAGCGCAGGTGGAGAGGCCTGCGTTGACGCCGGGAGGTTTTTAAAAAGGCCCACGGAGGAATGTGTTCCTCCTCGATGGGGAACGAAACTTGAACGTGAAGGTTCATATTTCCTGTTTTATTTTGACCCACGTATTTGTCTCGAGAATGTGAGATACGAAATGGCCGTGAAAAATGAATTTTCCGAAACTCGTTAATAAGATGTCAATGATCCCGAATTCCTAGGTTGAAGTATTTTCTATTGCCTTAGTGTCTCGTTCCCGGAGTCACCACTGCTATACATGCGTATATCCTTGGGCGTTTAATTCGAAATGATGTAATACCGGAAAATTATCACTTAATAATAACCCTGGGACGAGAATAATTATTCGTGTCTGCAAACATTCGTAATGGATTCGCTGTCCGTGGGATTCCTCTTGCGAGGGGTACGCCCCTCCATCAGCAGAGATGAAGTCAAAGGGGGTGGCGGGGCGGAGCCCCATTACGAGTGAGAGCCGCAGGGCGACTTTTCTCCTGTTCGTGCCTCACAAAGGGCCTCCCGCGGGCGCTGTGGACTCAGGGCTTCCTCCGCGGAGCAGCGAAGTAATGGCAGCTTGGGACTAATCTCATTTCCTCCTGCGCGGCGCGGCGTTGCGCGACGGCCGGGCCCAATCGCGGTGTCTGGAGGACTGCGACGTCGGACGAGGTGATTGATGACTCTCGCTCTTAAGAAGGTGACACTGGATATCGGAGAAAAGGGGCTCGAGGCGGGACTCAGAGAAAGCGAAGGCTGGCGGCTATTGCGTTTATTTGGGCTCTGTCCTGTGTGTTTTTAAAGCCAGCTAGGATTGCAGTGGGGGTCATGAAGCTGATCTTGAGTTTTGCATTTTGTGTTATTGCCAATGATTGGAACAAATCTGTAGAACACGTCCGAGAATATAATGAACTGAGCGGGACAATTCTATGAAATAATTTTATTTCAGCGAAACATTGAGGGTTGTGTTAATATGTTTCGGGCGATGTTGATACATTCTTAAATGATAAATTATTGAAGTACAAATGTAGCGGTAGCTCAGTGCATCAACTGATGTCACTGCAGCGCCTCTGACCGGGAGGTCCTATGTTCGATTCCTGATGGCGGCAGGATTTTCGACACTAGCTCTTCAGCTAGGTCAAATTCAGTCGCTGTCTGGAGGAGAATTCTAGCGGCCGGCTGCTCTGATCTGTAGTTGTCAACATTTTAATGGTGTAAGGTATTTTCGATCGTTTAGCATCAACATCATCATCATCAGAGGTGAATCCTTGTATATAAAATTATCTTCTCTAATGATCGCTATAAGATCGAAACGATCTTAAGGCATTAAAATGTTATACCTAGATAACACTTGTATCTCAGTAATTTACTATTAAGAGTTTTATTGTAATTTTTCATCAATTTTGGAGAAATATTAAGCAATTTTGAAAAAATTCAAGCCATAAAAGAAGTTCAATTGATGGCGTGAGGATGCGAACATAATTACTTAAAATTATTAGAATGGCTGTCCGCTTCGAACATCGTGTTCAATTATTAGGATTGGCATCTAAAATACGTGAAAAACGTAAATTTATATTTTTGAATATTGGGAAATCATAGTTTTGTTGTGACTGCAAAATAATTCAACTTTATATAGTACAATTTCCCTGCTTTCTGTGAATATTTTAACGATACCATTTGTTCTGAGTTTTAAATTTAAAAGCAAATTTTCATATTATTGTCTTTAAATAGCTTTTATAAAGAGAAAGTTTGATACACAGTTTGACTTGAATCACGCATGTTGTGAAAATGCATATCAGTGACACGTTTGTTGTTGACATGTATATATTGCATTTTGATAAGCTATCGCAAAATGTCATACTTGTTCGCATGTTTATTTTTCTTTATCAGTTCTCAAAACTATTCGAAATTGTGGTATTTGTTTTCGATACCAGTTGCCAATATTAAAGGTTTGTGGTGCATATTTGCAGAAGCTGCTAACACATGCGAATATTTACTCAAATACTGTGTGTCATACCCATGAACAGCGGACGTGGTTTGAATTTTTGTGACAATTATAAACATGTAATGAACCGAATAACAACAATTTCAACGTCTTTATTTGTGACCAAATTGGTTCGGAAAGTTAGTGTTTAAGCTTTAGGATTTTGAATTTCTTTCCCTCCACCATGTTAGAATAGGTTGAAAATGTGCAGATTATTCATATGCAGAAGAAGATTGCGGAATGTCTACACGAATCTATCGGCTTGTTTTAGTGTGGCTGCTGATGAGTGATGAATACTTAATCCACTTTTTGAAAATGATACCCCATTCACTTTATTACGTGTCAGAGAGTGTCAATCCTTTGATTCGATATGGGATAAGTATTTCGTCTCTCTGGGATCATAAATCTAAATTTCTACTTCATTTGACAGTGCAAGATATCCCCATCAATCAAAAAGTGTAGCAGAATCCTTGAAATCAGATAACATCGATAAGAACTGACAAGTAATTGAAAAAAATCTGGATATTTTATCGACCCTTGTTGTCAGTTGTCAGGAATGTGATCGTTATAGAAAATATTGGCTTTCGGAGGAGTATTAATAGTCCTGAATCAAGAAGACGAAAGTTGAAAAAAGGAATTTTATAGCCAAGTCCATGTGTGCAGTCGCTTACTATGTAACAGACTTACTTAAAAAATGCTGTAATGTAAATGAAATTGTATTACTTTCTGCATAAAAAGGACCTTATTTTGAAGGAAATGGAGGTCAGAAAGGCAATCAAATACTTTTAGAAACATAAGACGTTTTTTATCATAATTAATCATCGCCTGACCGATTTATTCTGGTTAACGCTACTCCATTTAAATTACTCCTGTACTCTAGAATTGGATATAACAGGTTGACTAGTTTTTAGAGGTAGTCATGAAATCAGTGAAAAATAAATAACTTGCAGCTTTTAAACGAAAATTATATTTTTTCGTATCGTTCTTACTTGCTTAAAAAGAACATATTTTCATCTCATGCACTCTCGGACTGCCGAGAGTCCATATTTTCATCTCATTGAATAATTGAATACAGTATATATTTGAGTATCACCAACGTTTTAACTGCAGTGAGTTTCAGTTGAGAATTACAAAACTATTTCTTGTAAAGATGACATGGAAAAAGTTCGTCAGGAAATGTGATGGAAGCGTGAGGGAATTTCTTCTTTTCCATTCGGACGTTTTGCAGTTATCGCTGCATCTCTGATGTCAGAGTATTCCAGAGCATGAGAGAAAAGAAGGATTGCGGTCGGTCTGAAACTCATTGCTTAAGGCAACCGCTTCGAATCGGTGGAATCCAAATAAACCGCGGAAACGAAGGGTCAGAACAGCCTTCATCTATTACCCTCATCCAGACAACGGCATTTTCGGACCCTGTTTCACAGCTGCTGTCGGAAATACGCCACTAGAAACAGGACTGCAAGGTCTTCGAAGCTTCCTTTGCGAATTCGCAAATACTATCTGCGCACATTTTCTTCAGCTCCGGAATTCTCTTCCTCTTCTTTTACATTTGCATGAACAAAGGAGCTAAAGATTTTATTTGGTAGTCCTACTAATGGAATAACCGAACACAACGCATCTTGCTAAATGAGAGTTGTACAAAAACATGCTTAGATGGTTTACTTCGCTAACGCACCAGGTATAAGGGCATGCGAGAGCTCTTTTATTAATATCCATAGCACCTACCCGAGGCGGATGGGTGATGGGTGATGCTGCTGATGAGAGAGGCGATGAAGCGATGGGGGATCGAGGGACCGGGGAAACAGGGGAATCCCGAAAATCCTATCACGAAGTCCAGTCCTGTGTGCCATTCCATATCGATGCACCAGGATTACCACGCCTCAGTGCTGGATTAATCTCGTGATATGACTTATCAGAAGGGAACGGGATTTATCGTAATAAAAAATGCAAAATATGACCTATATACGTATTTATTTTTCCAAAACATATAAGAAAAAATAGAAAATGTGTTAAATAAAAATTCATTATTGTGTTTAAAACTGTTCTTTACAAGAATTTTCAGTGCATAAAACGTCGTCGATCAGTTATTAACAAGGTTTCTTTTCCCCCATGGTCTGGAATACTCTGACATCGGAGATCCGATGAGAAAGAAGAAATTCCCTCACATTTCCTGACGAACCTTTTCCATTTCATCTTTACAAGAATTAGTTTTGTAATTCTCTACTGAAACTCACTGCAGTTAAAACGTTGGTAACACACAAATAATATAATGAATTCAATATTCAATGAGATGAAAATTGGACTCTTGGCAGTCCGAGAGCCCACGAGATGAAAAAATGTTGTTTTTAAGCAAGTGAGAACAATATGAAAAAATTTAATTTTCGCTTAAAAGCAGTAAGTTACTTATTTTTTCTATGATTTCATGACTACCTCTAAAAACTTGTCAACCTGTTATACAGAATCCTAGAGGACAGGAGTAATCTAAATGGAGTAGTATTAACCAAAATAAATCGGTCAGGTAATGATAAATGATGATAAAAATCGTCTTATGTTTCTAAAACTATTCGTTTGCCTTTCTGACCCCCAATTCCTTCAAAATAAGGTCCTTTTTATGCAGGTTGACCCAGAAAGTAATAAAATGTCATTTACATTACAGCATTTTGTAAATAAGTCTGTTACACAGTAAGCGACAGCAAACATGGACTTTGCTATAAGAATATCTTATCCTGTAGATTACTGTGCGAGAGACGTTTCTCCGAGGCCTTTGGCCTAAAAATCCCAAGTTTTAAGGCCCTAAAACGCTTCGTATAGGAGTTATTTAACTATAGATTTTGACAATGCTGTCGAGTGTTGCGGGTTGCATATGATATAAATGTTTCGATGCTGTTTTTTAACCAAATCCTTCCCATTTTTAAATTGGAAGTGCAGTTCATTATGTCTCCATGAAATTCTCTTTCTTTAGAGACCTCATTTATAAAGTTTGGTTGCGTGTGAGAGCTGCAAAAGGTATGTATACTACTGAAATAATATACGAGACGATAGGTTAAATAAAATTAGTTATAATTGATTCAGAATGTCTTGTAAAATCTAAAAAATATTATTGAATGCAAGTATCTAGTTCCTGTAAAAACACATAATTACATGGAAATCCGTTCCGTACTTATCAGCATGACAAAACTGCGGGAGTCATAATTGAAATATTGAACGCGTGTGTACAAAAATAATGTAAAAATAATATATAACATTTGGAATTAAAATAATATTTAACTATGTTGTACGTATTAATGAACTTATATATTTTATTAAAAATGTCAGGCCCCTATCCAGCGAAACACTTGCTTAGTCTGCTTGTGTATTATTCCACCTCTGGAAGCTCCGAATGCAGCAGTGCAGGGTGAGTGGCCCAACCACTATTTCATATAGTGATTCGGGCGCGTCAATTGAAGGTCGTTAGTCCCGTAAGTGTAATGCATGTTTTATTCCCCGGGAGGTGGCGGTGATAGTCTCCCGACCACTACCCCGCGTATCTCCCAGGTAATGAGAGTGCGTCCGTTCGTTGAATGATCGATTGATTTATTCGTGTTTCCGGGTTCGTCAACTGCTTTGGTCACTAGTCCCGTTAGTGTAGTGCATGTTTTTCTCGGGATATGCGCGGTGATCTTTCCCCGCTAGATGGCGAGATCCGGCGCCGACCTACCGTCGGTTAGCGGGGTTTCCCCCTAACTAGGACTCTCCCACCAGCGGGGCACCGCCCCAGCCGGGACAAGCTCTAAGCTCCCGACCGGTCTCCCGGAATATGTAGTAGTGTAGTGCATGTTAGTGTAAGTGTGTGTGTAAGGGGAGAGGATAGGACAAGGAGGGGAAGGAGTGATCGCGCGCGGTCCGTGGCCCGTTTGTTAGGGTACTGCTCCGGCATTGGCCTGGTGTTGATGGGAGAAACCACGGAAAACTACCGATCAGAGCAGCCGGCCGCTAGAATTCTCCTCCAGACAGCGACTGAATTCGACCTAGCTGAGAAGCTAGTGTCGAAAATCCTGCCGCCGAGGGGAGTGGGAACCTAGTACCTCCCGGTCAGAGGCGCTGCAGCGACATCAGTTGACGCCCTGAGCTACCGCTCCCGGTGCGTCCGTTGGTCGGCCAGTCTGGGCTTCTAAGTTAAGCTGTGATCGCCCGCGGCGCGGCGCGGCGGAGCGGAGCGTTAACGGGCGTTCATCCGCCGCGAGCCACGATCTCCGCCCGCGCGTCCGTCCGTCCATCGTGCGTGGGAGTGGGCGCGCTGACGGACAGACAGCGCGCGGCGGAGGCGGAGGGAGGCGGTGTGGCGCACAGCGCGCCCCTGTTCCCTGCCGCGCCGTCGCGCGCGCCCGCCTCGTCTCGCCCCGCGAGGCGCGTGCGTAAACGCGGCTGATGCGTCACGGCCGACGCGACGGGACGGAGAGGTAGACGCCGCCGATCGCAAGGTTTACTCCTCCCCGCGGAGCGGAATGCACGATGGGAAAGCCGAGCATCAATCGGGATAGTCCTGCCAGTCTATTATCCGATCGTAAACGGTCTCGGAGAAAATGTTTTCGTTCATTGACCGATTGATTGATTAGTGATTCTGTTGTTTCACGCGACATAGATCACGTAGGCCACACCACTAAGCCAACCCCCCTTTGACTGCTGACCCCATGATGAGGCACCCTGTGGAAAGCGCTACTGTAGACTCACGATAAGGGAGCTACCCCGAACTTGTGACCTTGACTAAGCTACCCCCCGCACTCACAGAGATGATCACGTACGCCCTAGGTTATGACGTACGGATTGATATTTAAGCTCTGCGCCCATGTCTAGGAGAAACCAGTTCATATCAGCCAGTTACTGTCTCGCTGTCGTGTGGTTGCTCATCACGAGGTGGCTGAGGTCATCCTCGCTTATAACGTGTAACTCTTTTCCAGTATTCATTAAAAGTTCTGTGTTCAAATCGAAGTAAGTCATTTCTGAGGAAACCTTCTCCGATCCGTAACACATGCGTGTCAACGGCAAAGGTTGTTGGTCCTGTAAGTGTAGTGTAGGTTTTTTGCTCGGGAGATGAGGGTGATCTTCCCCCGTTGGATGGTGAGATCCAGAGCCGACCTACGGGTCGACTAGCGGGGTTTTCCCTCACCAGGTATCTCCCACCGTCGGGGCCCCGCCCTAGCCGAGACAAGCTCTAAGTTCCGGACCGGTCTCCCGGAATATGTGGTAGTGCAGTGTGTAAGTGAGGATAGGACAAGGAGAGGAAGGAGTGATCGCGCGCGTTTCGTGGCCCGTTTATTAGGGTACTGCTCTCGCATTCACCTGGTGTTGAGCGGAGAATCTATATAAACTACCGATCATAGAAGCTAGCCGCCAGAATTCTCCTCCCGACAGCAGCTGAATTCAACCTTGCTATAAAAATTGTTCGTAAATTTCGTGAAAAATTGTTCGTGAAAGAGTGACAATTAATGGAACGGCGCTGTAATGTATTCATTTAGTTGAAATATTTTGGAGAATTCTGTTTACGAATGTGTGCGAGCACTCTTTTATATTTCCCCTCTCTTACATGTTTTGGAATACGCATACTGTGCAACACCATACTTACGAGGGCTGGTGCTTGGAAATGTATGTTTCAACTGCTCCTTCCCTCCAGTAGTCCAACGCCCTGGCTACGCTGCTCAGGTTCCTAATGGTCTCATTGCTCTCTCAGAGCTATTGTATGTCGTTCCGTATCCCATTGCCTGCGTGATCACTGTACTCCTACGAGCCATTCTGTACTTCCGCCTCCAGGCATCCAGGCACAGTAACAGTACTCCGTCTACATAATCCTGCCTGCAACTAACTCATTACATTTCTCACACTCATCCATCCCATTATCGTTTGTTATATTTATCTGCTTAATCGTTATCTAGTGTATTCTCGTATAATACGGCGAGGTATTGTCTAGGAGTAAAGGAGCAAGCCATTTCGTAGTATTCTCTAATATGTTCTTGAACACCTGGTGCCACAGACGTCTGTTATAATTGTTTCCTCAGTCGCCATACTTTTAGCGTCGTTTGTTTGTCATGCCTCCTCCTCTGTCCCCCTTCGACACATAGCTACTGCTGTCCACCATTTGCCTACCCGGAACTTCCATTAACCCCAACCATGATACCATCGTTCTCATATTGTCGTGTGGTCAACGACTAATTACCACCTACTGACGGATCGAGGCGATTATGTTGTAAAACAAAACACGAACATTCCGCTATTACGGATGCATTATTTCCACTATCGCCGTTGCCAGTGCCCTCTCCATCGCCGCCGTAGCTGTTTCCATAGTCGCTGCGAGCGCCAGCGCCAAAGCCAACGCCTCCTCAGCGTCGTCGTTGTCGTCGTCGTCGTCGTCGCCGCCGCCGAGGGCTTTGCCGGGAGCCGTCACTGCGCGCCGCCCCCTGTCCCTCCACCCCGTCCCCGTGCCCCGCCCCCTTGGCTCCCGCGCACATTCCCCGCACGTCCGCGCCGCCCGCGGCGACGCGCCCTCAAAGGAACTGGGCCGCCTTTGCCTTCCCAATCATCTGCTCCGCCCCGCCCCTCCCCGCCCCTCCCCGTCCCCGCGCTGCGCCCGGCAAGCAGAGAACGAGCGAACGCGCTGCGCCGCCGCCGCGCCCTCCTCCGCCCCGGCGCTCGGCTCGGCCCACCCCCACGGCTCTGCCCATCCAAAGTGAAACACACTTCGTGTGCTGCGCTCGAGCGCAAGCTGGAGGACAATTCTAGCGGCCGGCTGCTCTAATCGGTGGTTTTCCCTGCTTCCTCAGATCCACATTAGACGGATGCCGGGGTAGTACCCTGCAAAACAGGCTTTGGACTGTGCTCAATCTTTCCTTCATCCTTCACCTGGACCAATCTTCACCTTCACTTACACACACTTACGTGTTCTTCACGTATGTTGGAGACCAGTCGGGAGATTAGAGCTTGTCCCGGCAGGGGCTGTGCCCCGTTGGTGGGAGATACCTGGTTGGGAAAACCTCGCAAACGGACATGTAGGTCGGCGCCGGATTTCACTATCCATTGTGCGAGGAACACCGCCGCATTTCGCGATAAATATTCACTACTCTAATGGGACTAATGACTTTTGCGTTTGACTGCCCGGAAACATCAATCAATCGAGTGGAAGCTAGGCTTTTTGGCACTTTATGAAAAAGCGAGACGGTGTAGGTCGTGAAAGGCAGTTATGCGTTGCCCTTTTACAAATATATAACAGCCGTCTCCAAACAATGCTGCCAATCAGCACTCCTGGCCCGCGAGGCTCAGGTGGGCATCGGTAAATTGGACTCGGCACGACTGCCCCGCGCCTGCCTTTGTTTCGGAAACATTATGAATGAAATAGGTTTATTCATGCCTTCCGACATTTTGAGAGACCAGAGTGGAGAGCGACATTTTGAGAGGACCATTGTGTGAATCATGAACTTCATGTTAGCCCAGTCCAATCTGTGTGCTTTTTCCAACACTCCTAGTTACCACATAACCCAATGAGATTTATAGTCGTAAATTCTTTGTTTTTGTTGTTAGTGTGCGTCCATGTGTTGCGTGGAGGCCGCTGCGCGGGCCCTGGAATGTTCGCCCGCGGCGTCTGGGGTCCACCCTCGTCGCCGCGCCCTGCCTTGGCCGCTGGTGGCCAGCTCAGCCGAAGGGAAATAAAGGGGGGTCGCTTTATGCCGTAAACTGCGCGCTCTATTGGAGGTGCTTTATGTTCGTGGCGTGGGGGTTCTTTTGCATAATCGTTGCATCTACTTTTGGTATATTATGACTACAAGCAACGAAGTCTTCGAGCAGGGTTATAAAACGTGGGCTCGTTTTGTTCGTGGATTAGTGCTTCTGTGTTTTCTACCTTCTTCGTACCCTGTTTATTTCTTATTTCTTCTTCCAGTCTTCTGCTTCATTGCGAAGTGTGTTTCTTTAGCAGATGTTCTGTTCCGAAGTTCTGTTTCGATTGTCGGCGAACCCCTTTCGCGCAGATGGCTTGTGACTTGTTAGTAGTTACGCGGTATTGCCGTTGTCGTGGGAGGGTGCATGCCCTTCGTACATAATGTATATGGAAGGAGGCGATGTTCCTTACGGGACCGAGGAAAGGAAGGTCTGACGAGCAAGGGGAAGTCCGGAGCAGGAGGGAATTGACTTAGAAATGAGATCACGCTGGGAACGGGGCAGGGCGGCGGAAAGAAATACAGGAAGCGCATCGTTGTAGCGTGTGTGAAACGGCGGAGGGGGTTACAAGCTGGGGAAGGGTCTCCCAGCTCGTTTTTGCAATATTCATGGAATGAAGGAGAACGTTATTGGGGTCTTTTTATGTTTCACCACTTGAATGATTGCAGTATATCAGCGGGAACAGTTTCCAGCTTTCGATATTGTGTAGAATGCGTGTAGCAGCAAAAAAACAGCGCCGATTTCAAGGAAACTGTGATAGCAGTTTCACGGGCATTATCGACTCCGTACTAAAGCGACGAGGTCTTTGTCGGGCGACAATGGAGAAACCGAAGGGATACGTGCTTTCATTTCGGAGGCGATTGGTTCCTCGTCTCGTGTTATATGGTACGGGTTACGAACACCTGGCCTTCTGTTGGCCACGCTCTCGGCGTGGAACAACTTAACGAGGCAAACGCACATGTAAACTCAATGGAAACAAGACATAGGGGGTGAATGAATACAAAATTTGTAGTTGAAATTGTTATTATTTTCAAAAAATTATGATAGACTTAGTCTCATTCAAATACTTGAAGGACGTTTTTTGGGAAAATGGTTTTTTTTGGTTATTTAAGGTCGCATCAACATCTAAGGTCATTAGCGAGGGAAAATGGGAAGTAATAGAAACAAAGATTCACTTGTCATTAGATGGGTATGTTTTGTTATTGTCCATCGTAAAAATTGAAATGTTACAGATAACTATAGTATTTATTGTTTTATGACTGTGTTTTCAATTTGGAAGCTTAATAGAGATGATGTTACATTATTCACTTCACAAGAGAGAAAGACGGTATAGTAGATGGATCTCCCTATGAAATTCGCTATGAAACGCAATTCACAGGAAAAAATGTAATAGAGCATAATTTATTTCTTGAAGATACTGTCAAAATATCGCATTATAATTATCAATGGATATGGACTTATAATTTGATATCATTGGAAACTATTTTACGGTTATTCCACTAACATTGTTCTGGGTAACATCTCTTTACTAATTAATCTAGCTATTACGTGTATTTTGGTATTCCTTTGCAGAAGCGAATGGTTGGAATATTAGTTTCATTCTTTGTGCGTATATATCGAACGTATTGGCGAGGATGGGTGGCGATGAGTAGAATCTCCATGGAGGATTTCATATAGCATTTCGGTAATCATTGAAGGTTTGCGTTAGAAGTGTGAAATTACGACGTGTTTGTTGAGCACATATGTCATTGGTGTTGCTTAGATGTATCCCAGAACTCTCAACCTGAAGTGTGTTTGGTTCGTACATATTTGGCGAGGACAGATCAGTTTACTGCTGGCGGGAAATCCAACAAATGTGAGCTCGAATCGTCGGGGCAAGCAGAATTTGTTGAATTTATTTCCTTTCTCGACGATATTTCTCCGGCGAAGTTACAACTTGTGCCACCCGGGGCGCTTTAGAAGTGGGTATTCTAATTTCAAAGTATTTTTATTATTATTATTATTATTATTATTATTATTATTATTATTATTATTATTATTAACTACTAATATGAAAGTGGAGTAACTGTGTCCCCATTGCAGGATGACACCGCAATGTTAATTGTGAAGAAAACTGGCGTTGAAAAACGTAATAATTACGAAAATTGTCTCACAATTAAACATTTTTAGAGAGCGAATTTAGTCTAGACAATCATTACAAGACTTAGGACCATCTCTGTTGTAGTTGTTTCCAAAGCATTTCAAAAAGTCGCCTGTGAACTTTCAATATGAAGTAACGTCTTGGAGAGGAGACGAAGAATGATTATTCCGAAATTTTCCTTAGATTCTCAGTAATCATCAATCACTTTGAGAATCAGGATGGACTTTCTTTGGACATGAAAAAGTCTTCCCCCCTCATACTTCTGTCTGGGAATGGGCGAAAGTAGAAGGGAACTGAATCTGATAAGAAAAATATTTTTTTTAAATAATACATTTGTTATAATAAAGTTGATAACTAGGGGCGCCCAAAATTGGGACATTTGTGGCAACTTACTCCAGACTTAATTGGGGCCGCGAATATTTTTTCATAATTCAAAACAAATAAACATGTATGTATTTCCAATTAAAATTAACCGCTATAGGTTATTTCTGTTGCACGAAGAAATGAATTCTCTTTATGTGTTGGGGAGGGGGCGGAATGTCCGTTTGAAATAGGGGCCCTCGTGAATCTACTGCCCCATGCCGAATGTTTTCTCTGGGCATCCACGGATACAACAGATGTCGGTGCGGAAAGCGTTGCCGACGGTGGCGGCGATGTCCTGACTGGTAGAGCACGTCCCGTAGACCTGCGTTGGTCAACGGCCGTGCTTCACCAAGATCACGAGGGCATTGGTATGATTCGGGTATCAGGGATCGGATCCATTTACGTAACAAACATATCAAGGAAGGGGTGATCGCTAATGTTAAAGCATGATGTAAATTATGATGTTAATTTGTAAATTTATTTATTTATTTATTTATTTATTTATCTTACGTCAAAAAACAGTAAAAAAAAACTGCGTATGACGTGTTATGGGGAAAAGTGAATTGTGTGCACATTTTCAAAATTCTGTGATCCCTACACTGTCATATACTACTTGAATTAAAAACAAAAAAAGCTCCCATGTAATAAAATCTATTTTCAAGGATAAATAAGCAATACATTTTGGGCTCTTATCCATGTTGTCCTTCGGAATAATACTTACTGTCGCGACAGCATGGAAACGATAACTTGAATAATTGTATTTCCCACTGAATTCTAGAAGACATACACAGAAAATGAAGTTACATTTATGCCCAGAAGCAACACAAGGGGCCATCTCAGCATTTGGTCAATGGATCAGGGAAACTGGACGAAAAACCTGATCGAGATATTTTAACCATATCGAGATCGAAATGTTGTCTTTCTCCACTGCACTCCGCGGCGTCGCCCCTAAAAGTGTAACGCTCGCAGCGGTCTTCCCTCCCCCCGCCTCTTCACCCCCATCAGTTAACCGCGCCGCCGGGCATTTCTCGTTAGTTCGTTTCGTCTGTATGCGCATATTCATTTGTATATTTGCGATTCGAATCGAGCGATGGCGGTCGGGGCGGTGTCGGTTCTCTCGCGGGGGCTGCGTTCGGTTGGCAGGAGGCCTCTTCGCTGTCGGAGCCGTTTACTATGCATCCTGGACGCACATAACTCTTCGCCCATCGACATTCTGCTCACGCCGCGCGCGCCTTCCACTGAGTGCGGAATGCAAAGGCAGTCATTTCGGCTGGCTCTTCGTGCGCCCCCGCGCTGCCCGCACGGCGACGCGGTGGCTGCAGACACATCTCGCAAGTGCCACTCAAAACCTCGTTACCTTCGTTTTCCGAGCGGCGACCGCGCGGAGGTTGCTTTATTGCAAGGTGTGTGTTTGTGTGTACATTGGCCAACGCTGGAGATCGCGAAACAAATGCTGGAGGATAAACCCTAAGAGGATGAGAAAGTAAATAAAAGATAATGGAGAGAAAAAAACAACTAATAGTACGGAAAACACGCAATTGTTGAAGATACATTTTAATTTGTAAATTACAATGTGGTTTTTTTCGTTACGAATGTCCTTACAGAAATTGCAAAGAAGTGATAAAGTAACTTCTCACAGCGACAAAATGTTGCCGTTATCATTTGCTGATTTTATTTACCGAGTTCTTCTTATGTAAGCAAGTTTCTGTATCCTATTTACAGTTTCGGTGAGTGACGAACATGGCTTTCTATGGTTCGTTGGCGCCGTGAAAAGAGAACTTGAGACAGGAAGGTGTGAGGTGCTGCATGCAGACAGCGTATTCCTATGAGACTCATCACGGACGTAACTTACCTGGACCCACTGTTTTCATGACCGTCGGTGTCCATGCACGGAATGCTCAAGTGAGGAATGCTTCCTCTGTGAATCACAAGTGACTGTACAGTCTACTGCTCGTTCGCCAGTGATGCCAACATACTTCTTTGTACCTCTGCAAGTTGCATAAAGTGAACACAAATTGCGATGTTACGGCTGAATGTGTAATGCGGAGAACACTGGGCGTCCATAATTTACGCCTGATTTGGAAACCTTGTTAATAATCTAATGGGTCTTGTGATTGTAACGTACTCACTCTTGTAATGCAGTTTATTTAAAATCTCATTTGAATGTACGGGTGTAAGTTCAGATCTCAGACCTAATATAGGTCTGCGATTTAAAATGAGTGCGCTGTGCGTGCAAAACTCATGAATGTTCATTTGATGCCAGAAACGAATATTTATATAATGATAATTGAAATTATGCATTTTCAATACAAATAATATGAAATAATAAGGTACAGAAATAAAAATGAAAACAGTGATGTTAGAAGTTTCTTTCAATTTTATCTTTGGTGCACAAGAATACACACACATTTCAAAAATTGTCGTATTTGGGTTAAATGAACAAATATGTTTAGAAAATATTATGCATTTGCTAGTAAAAGTTTCTTAAAGTTAGTTGACAAGGCAATTCGAATGTAGTCGATATAGATGTTATCTTTGGTCGTGAAATAAATAGCTCCTCTCTAGTTAAAACTATTCTCCTAAAAAAATAATATTTTTTGAAATATTTAACTTTTCTTGTGCACAGAGGATATAAAATGAAGGGTATATTGTTTTGTTATCCACTTGCAATTGAACCAATTACGTGCAATTACAGTAGATGGCAATTTTCTTTTCGGAACTAAACTAAAAAGGTTAACTAAAATAGAGATATAAATGTGTAAGTATGAGTGTAATATAATTTATTGGTGCGACGGAGATAGAATACCTCATAATACGCTTATTTGAGGGACCATCTGTTTGTTCAGCTTTTGGACAGAGGCATTTTTCATGTTCAGAAGTGAAAACAATTTTGAGGGAAAAAAACGAATGTGTACTTCGATTATAAAAAACGTATTGAGCACATTTCTGAAGCCACGAGCCCCGTTGAGAAGGACGTGTGTGAATTAACTAAAAAGATTAATTTTATAAGGCGGGAGGTGTACCAATGACCTAATGCCATCGGCCACTTTTAAAAACGAAGTATAGAAACATTCACTCATTGTTTAACCGGTGATGGCGATTTTTTAAGAATAAAAACTCCTAGTAAATCAGCAATGCGAGAGCTCCAGGACAGTTCTTGTCCGAGGCACCTCTTGCGAAGGGCTCCGAAACGTCGAACGGACTACCCTGTAGAACGAGCGAGCGGAACTGTACTTTTATTGCCGATTTCATCGGAGGGACTTCGGTAGCTCGGGGCGAGCGGTGCGTGAAGGCATATGCCCCCCGGGGCCACCCCCCGTTCTTTGTGCGCGGGCTCCGAGAAGAAGCAATCCAATCCGCAAATAAGAGACAGCGGGGGGGGGGGAGGGGGAGGGACAAGCTCCCTAGGTGGTCGACAGCTTTGTAGTGACTTGGGCCGCGAAATTCAAAGGCTTTCTCGCATGCTGCACTCTGGTCACTTGTGTCTGGGAGAGGACGCTCGTGCCGGCCAGGGACCGGAATACCCGAAAGACTTTGCTTGGTCGAACGAAGAAGACGGTGTGGTGGCGTGGACTTGCTGCCGGGGATTTCCTGCTGATGGGAGTAGTAGGGGGTAGACCTGCATGACCATCACGAATGGAGATAAATTGTATGAGTCGTTGCGGGTGTGAGAAACTATATATGTTCCTGGGTAGCCATGTATTCAACTTGTTTCAGATTACTGTTAAAATTCATGTTCGAAATTGATTTTCTATACGTCGTGGAGATTGATTTTATTAATATTTATTACCTCAGTTAATTTTAATTTGTGTTGGGTTGATTGACTTCAAGTCAATTTGTATTCTATTTGCTTTTATTCTAAAATGATTTGTTTTAATTTCGGTTTACATTTGTAATATTTAAGAACACTAACAATCAATTTAATTTTAGTGAAGTGAATTAAAACGTCTATTTATTCATTATTTCAACAATGTCAGTACGTTCAATAACTGTTTTTTGTCCGCCCATATCAAGTAATCTGCTGGAATGAATGTGTTATTGCTATTGAAGCGAAGCTGTCGAGTGAATATCAATCACCACTATATTATCTTCTCTTCAGATGGAAAGGGATCTTTCTTATGGAAATGAATCAAATATTTTCGTTCCCTCCCATGGTATTAATTTCTAGACATGGCTCTGTCAAGGGGAGTCGTAAACCTCTGATGATGTACGTTGGTGGCTAGGTCCTTAATCCTCTCCGGTCAAATTTCCATTTACTTTCTATTCAACTGCAGTCGCATGCAAGTCCACACGCTGTGACACTGCCTTGTGAATGGAAAATCGATGTCACGGAGATTACATTCTCATCACATTATCGTCAAAGCGTCGAGTACAAACCACTAGCGAAGAATTACGAGTATCCTGCTCCATAACCACAGAACGTTCAGGTATCAATTTCGAATCCCGATTGGCAGGATGTGCTGGCTATTTGCAGCAGTGTCGACTAAAAGATTACTTTCTTTGTTTTGAATGATAATAGCTTTCTAGTTAGTAATGACTGACTGTCAAAGAAAAAACGTGTTCAGAAAGAAAAGCCTGAAATGAATCGTTTGTTAGAAATTTCGATTTTCGATTACAGACGAAACTCGTACGTATTTCTGGGGAGAGAAGTACTGGGGAGGAAAGTAATGGGCACATTTCCAAGGAAGAATTTGGTGTAATAATCATGCAATTTAAAACTTGTGACTTATCAAAACGTTATTGATAGAAAGTTCTCGACCAAGAACGTTGCTCAAAAATCTGATACTCATCGCTGCGGAAAACTTATTTTTCCCACAGAAGAACTACTTAACAAAATTTTCCGTACAATTTGTCAGTCTGCGAGTGTAAAAAATTAATTCATTTTTCATGTGAGTTCACAGCACTGTCAGAAATTACATTTAATTTAATGTACGTTACAGGAATTTTAATGTACCTTGTGCGTTAAAGGGAGATTAATGTATATGTACATTCAATTTAATGCTTAAATTAAAATCAATGTAGATTTAATGTACGACTGTTTTAACTCAACTTGTCTACATTAAATTTAATTGTACCCGTACATTAAATTTAAAGTACACGTACATTCCAGTTACATTAAAGTTACTGTACGTGTACATTAAATTTAATGTACATACATGAAAATTACTTTCATGTATTTTACATTAAAAGTAATGCAGAAATTTCTGAGAATGAGAGTTTTGTACATCATATAGCGCTGTGTTCCAATGAGTAGTGATTCTGAGCGCGTCAACTACTGAAGTCATTCGCCCCATAAGAGCAGTGTGTTATATCCCGGGAGGTGGCGATGTCTCCCCCCCTACTGGTTCTTGATCCGTCGACCTACCCATCAGCTTGCGGGTTTTCGCTCTGCTGGCATCTCTCCTGGCGGTGATCTGCTCGTACCAGGACAAGCTGTATGCTCCCGACGTATGTGGGAGGGTAGTACACGTGTATGTGAAAGGGACAAGGACGAGGAAGGAAAAATCCCGCGCGGTCCGTGGCCCA
>BLKR01015513.1:0-66073 GCA_011170035.1 Teleogryllus occipitalis
TCAGTACCCTAACAAACAGGTCACGAACCGCGCGCGCACTTTCCTGCCTATACTTGTCCTATCCTCACCCCTTACACACACTTAAATTTGTACGCACTACATTGACACTCATATCGGAAGTTTACACAGGGACAAGTGGAAAGGTCGTCCTAGCTGGGGTTGTTTCCCACTGGTGGGAAATACCTGATTGATGAATACTCCGCAAGCCGACGCATAGGTCGGTACCGGATCTCGCCATCCAGAGGGAGAAGATCACCATGTCTCGTGATAAAGACACGAATTAAACTTAGGGACAATGACCTTAGTAGTTGTCGCGTCTGCAATCACTAATCGATCAGTCAGTCGAATGCCCGTCGCGCTTAATACTGTGTCAAATGCAGGGGCGCGTGCCATATCTACGTGGCTCACTTGGCTTTATCTGCGCTCACACAATATATCGGGGGAGGAAAAGGAATTTGGTTCACAAGGATTTAGATTTTCGGGTGATTGACATTGTGGTAGAAATGCGCCCCATACCACAACTCACAACATTCATCCTTAAGTGTGATTCGAACGATTACTGATTCCGGGCGAGTCAACTACCGAGGTCATTAAACCCGTAAGTGTAGTGCATGTTTTTCATCGTGAGGTGGCGGGGACCTTTCTCCACTGGATGGCGAGATCCGGCACCGAAATATCGTCCACTAGCGGGGTTTTCCCCAACCAGGTATCTCCCGCCAGCAGGGCACCGCCCCAGCCGGGACAATTTCTAAGTCTCGACTGGTATCCCGGCATGTGTAGTAGTGTAGTGCATGTTAGTGTAAGTGTGTGCAAGTAAGGGGTGAAGATCGGACAAGGAAGAGGAAGGAAAGATAGCATGATGTCCGTAGCCCATTTGTTAGGGTACTGCTCCGGCATTTGCCTGTTGTTGACCATAGAAACAACAGAAAGTTTTCTGTTGTTTCTACTACCGATCAGAGCAACCGGCCGCTAGAATTCTCCTCCAGACAGCGACTCGAACACTCTGTCTAGATGTAGGTAAAGCGTATTTGGACCAAAATGCCCAAGTCTCTTCGCCAACCAAAATCTCGTTACTTTTCACTTTGTATAATTTGTTAGATGATAGGCATACACACTTCTGTAGCACAATAGCTCGAACTTTAAAAAATAATGTTAGAAAAGAAACATTAATGAAACTCTATAAAGCAATGGCCCTACCCATGCTGTTATACGGAGGTGAGTGTTAGACATTAACCAAAGATCAAATTAGAAAATTAGAATCAGCAGAAATGAAGTTTCTTCGGGCTATAGCAGACTATACACTTCTTGATCACAAGAAAAGCGAAGAAATTAGAAACGATCTAAAAATTTTAAGTGTGAAGGATATTATCAAAGAATATAGAGAAAAACCGAAAAATCATGTATTAAGAATGTCCGAAGAAAGAATAGTCAGGGTTGCCTTGAACTACAAGCCAAAAAGCAGAAGAAATGTGGGAAGACCATTGAGAAGATGGAGTGAGCAGTTTTCAGGAGCCGGAACAGACTGAACAAGTCTAATCCTTGCAGTTGATGATGATGATTTGTTCTGTCATTTGTTCTAGCATACTTCTAGTTCTAAGCTACACCAATCTTCACATTTAAGTCTATACATTATTTGAAACAGATTTACATAGCTTTCACAATAAACCATTATCATACCTTAATATGGTTGCCTCTCTCATATAAAGAGTTTTCAGTTACCTAGAATATTTTGAGAGATTTTTGCTCTATATTTTAATAATAACAGACAATCTAAAGAAACCGGCAAATGAAAGGAGACTGGGAAACGAAATTGGTGATGACATGTCGAGTAGATATCGAAAACTTTTAACTCCTCGTAATAGGTGAAGGTGAAGAAAAAGAAGAAATCAATTTTAGTACTAAATTCAATTCATTTTAGTCTATAAAATATTCTTGATATTGAAGAAATGTTGGTAACACCACTGAAATTTTCTTCCAAATATTCTCAAAGATGCAAGAATATAAGAGAAAGAAAATCTCATTTACGAAACACTAACCCGGAGACGACTCATTTGGTATGGTCAATCATCATTCCGCTTTAGAAAAAACTAATGGATTTTACACCGCAGCTACTATTTTCATGCATTCTATGCTTCTTCTTAACGCCAACAAAAAACAACACCAGCGCTGTCGCCTTTGGTCTTTACTATCACTTTGTGAGCGGTCTGAAAACGCAAAAGTGGCTTTCTGCAACGCGAGCCTGGGGTTTTACGCGAGAATAAGCCATGCGGCATCTCGTCGCGTCGCCCATAGACAGCGCCATTGTGCGGAGGTGCCGGTGATGGGGTGGGAGGGGGGGCTGACGATGTTATCCGCCACCGTCCGCGCGCTTCTTTGCCGTCCGCAGCGCCGCGCCGCGCCAGTCGTCTCTTTCAATTACTCGTCCCCGGGTCACGCGTGGAGCCGTCCGGGGTACTTACGCGCCCGCCTAAGCTACCGTGACGCGCGCCGCCCGCCACGCCCCCCTCCCCGCCCGACTCACGGCCCACCCCGCCCCGCCTCTCTGCCCTCCCGGCCACCCCGACTGCCCGTCCGCCCTGCCTTCGCGTCCGCTCCGCCCGTCCGCCCCGCCCGTCCGCCCCGCCCGTCCGCCCCACCCGTCCGCCCCGCCCGTCCGCCCCGCCCGTTCGCCCCGCCCGTCCGCCCCGCCGTCGCCCCGCCGTCACGCCCGCCCGTCCGCCCCGCCCGACCGTCCGCCCCGCCCGTCCGCCCCGCCCGTCCGCCCCGCGTCCGCCCGCCCGGCCGCCCCGCCCGGCCGCCCCGCCCAACCGCCCCGCCCGTCCGCCCCGCCCGTCCCGCCCCGCCCGTCCGCCCCGCCCGTCGCCGCCCCGTCCGCCCCGCCCGTCCGCGCCGTCCGCCCCCCGCCCGTCCGCCGCCCGTCCGCCCCGCCCGTCCGCCCCGCGCGTCCGCCCCGCCCGTCCGCCCCGCCCGTCCGCCCCGCCGTCCGCCCCGCCCGTCCGCCCCGCCGTCCGCCCGCCCGTCCGCCCCGCCCGTCCGACCGCCCGTCCGACCCGCCCGTCGCCCCGCCCGTCCGACCCGTCCGTCCGACCCGTCCGTCGACCGCCCGTCCGACCCGCCCGTCCGACCCGCCGTCCGACCCGCCCGTCCGACCCGCCGTCCGACCCGCCCGTCCGACCCGCCCGTCCGACCCGCCCGTCCGACCCGCCCGTCCGACCGCCCGTCCGACCCGCCCGTCCGACCCGCCCGTCCGACCCGCCCGTCCGCCCCGCCCGTCCGCCCCGCCCGTCGCTGCGCCGATCACTGCCATCGCCACTCCCAAAGTTCCTCTCGTCTCTTCCACGTCGCCGTTATCCTCGTCGTTATAATCTTGCTCGCCTTCCTCGCGCTCCTCACCGTCCCCACTTCGTTGCCGTGACGCTGCCTATCTTGTCCAAGTCGACTCATTATTTCATCCTCTCGGTCTTCCTGTTTTCGGCATCTAAAGTGTCTCGCCTTCTTCGCTGCCCTCGTCATTCTAGACACTTCAATGTCCTAGGAATCCGCACACTCCGCCGCCACCGTTGCCACTACCACTTCTTTTTCGAAGACTCCCGCGTCACTGCACCCGGAGCCACCGCCGCCCCCGAGAACCTCCCCCTCCTTCCCACAGACTCCCACGTCAACCATCTCTCTCGTTCCCGACCACGTGCCTACCGCACGCTCCAGCTCTCGCACTTGCTTAGTAGCCACCGAGTCTCTCGTTACCCTTTCTTCACCGTGCTACCTCGCCCTTTGTATTTTTCATTGTCACCTCTCATCTCAATCTACGTATTTATTGCCTTCCGTGTGTCTTCATTCTTCTTCCTTTCCATTTTACTCGTTGTCCGTACCTCATAGAATCTTCCTTCTCCCCCTCCTCAACTTCATCTTCTTTCTACTCCAACCGCTACTTGGTGCCTCCCACACTGACGTCCCACCACGCAACGCCAACGCTGTTTCCTCTCTCTCTCTCTCTCTCTCTCTCTCTCTGTCCCTTTTGAAGCTCTTTGCACTCCACCCCTCTCCGTAGCCCATGCGTCTCTCATTACCCATTCTTCATCCTATTGCCTTGCCCTTTGTAATTTTCATTGTCACCCCACATCTCAATTCACGCGTCTACTTCCTTGTCTGCCACTCCATTCTTCTTCCTCCCCATTTGTTTCGTTCTCTTTTCTCCCAGACAATGCTCATCCTCTTCTTCCACAAGTTCACCATCCCTCTACTCCAACCGTTACGTGACGCCTCCCGCACTCCAGTCCCTCCCCGCCGTCAACGCTGCTTCCTCTCTCTCTCCGTCTGTCTTCGCTGGCCCTTTGCGCTCCGCTCCGCTCCGTTCCGCGCCGCGTCGGGCGGACGGAACGTGGCGTTGCGGCGAGCACCGGGGGAATCTCATTAAAACGCAATTCATCCTCTACTCATCCAACCGGAATAATAAAACATAGCTACTTCTTCACGACGGGCGCTCTCTCCGCCCGCCCGACGCAGGCCCGCGATGGGGACCCAAAGCGCCGCCCAAATCGTGGCACATGTGTCGTAAATGGCACGTTATTATTATCAGAAATTGCCCGCGAACGGTTTTCAAGACAATGCAAAGCTTTTTTGGCCCTAAACAACGCCATTTATTACGCGACTTGACAGTGGCGTGCTGACCGCGCATTTGCGCTGACTAGCGTGGCACATCTTCGCAAACGTTTTGAATTTATGAATATTTGTGAATACTGAATGCTGGGAATGACTTGCTGTGTCTGGAAATGCTTTGTTCACAAGTCGAATCCGAGGTTAAAAGCAAATACGACTGGAAATTACTTATAATTTGATACATTATTATTTCAACAATAAGGAGTTAAAAATTCAAGAAATTGGAAAAAACTTACGTGTCTGCTTACATATTTCCAAATTTCATTGACTCTGGAATTCGCTGTCTGAAAAATAAACAAAACACAATACTAATGGTGTTTTTGAAGTATCAAAAATTATATTTATCAACATTTTCTTTCAATAAAAAAGGGCTAACGACACAAAAAATACCCGGATAGATTTTGAGATAAAAACAACAACAAAATAGAAAATACACGCACTTAGAAATTACTCATGTTTCCACTTATTCTCCACAAATAGAACTCTGTACGTATTTTAAACTGGTAGTGCTACAACAACTCATAACTTTCATGCACTATTTATAACTTTTGAAAACTTCAGAGAGTTTAACGAAAATGATATCTGCGCCATTCTTTTGAACTTCTTTAGTTCAATCCGAGGAAAGAAGATCAAGCAGTTTTTGAGAACAATTCTTTAAAATTATCATTTCTTACAAGCAAAAACTGCGCAAAATTACTCATTTTTTCGAAAAATTGTACATGATAATTGTACAAGAACCTATTTTTTAAAGCAGATTTTGTATAAAACAAAAATTTCTATTTTCAAATTTCTAATTTTCCAATGCTAACTTTTTGTAATTTTCGAAAATAAAGAGAGCTTGCCGAAAATGGGACTAGCGCCAATTTTTACCATTCATTGATATACAAGAGGGAAAAAATTAAAGAAAAACTTCGTACCGTTTTTGAGAAAATAGTAGTTTAAAAATTGCCAATATTTTCCCAAAATTACATAAAAACTAGTAATATTTTTTAAAAGTGAACATGGGCGTATATTGATACGTCTTTCAACAATAGATTTTGTTAAAGGAATATCTCCATCTTCAATAGTGCCGTTATAGCAACACGCTTAAAAAATTAAAGTTTCGTAATTTTCGAAAAAAATCAAAGATTTTAATGATGCGTAATATTTAAGCTATTTTACAATATCCGAAAACAGAGTTTAATAAAGAAGATTGCAGACGTTTTCGCCTGAATCGATTTTTCGGTATCAACGACCCACAAAAAGGATGCTAACTACACAACGTGTGAGAGGAATTAATTTACTATATTAAGAACACGTTTTATCCACTTTTTCGTACCGGTAATAAGATTTTTTCTATCGAAAATTCGCTGTTTTCCGACTTTCTCTTATCAAGTATGGATGAGAAAGAAAGAAGCAAATTATTTAATAGCAAATATGTGAAACGTCTTGTGAATAAGGACAAATGGTATGTAAACAAGTATTAAAAGTTTTTTGTATCAAAACGGTATTTTTGTAAATTATGTAATAAAAAATATAAAACAAGTGTAAAATAAACAAAACATAAACAAATGTAGTGTGAAATTACGAAATAGAGATAAATCAGTACGTTGCACATCAATACTCGGTATAAACGTGTCTCACCTGAAACAAGAAAGAAATGAAAATTATAAAAACCATCCAACACGAAGACTCCAGGTGGGTCTTCATGTTTACCTACAAAATTATCTTTCGCCGCAATAGATTTAGCGGAAATTAGAAGTATGGATGAGAGAAACAACGTCATTTTAATTACGGTCTTAATCCTCATGATGATTACCTATTATAAGAGATTGCCAATGAATTCAAGAATATAAATCTGAAAACATTTGACTAATTTTGAATTCTAATTGTAATTGATATTTGTAAATGTTCGTAATAGTTTTGTAATTGTCATATATCTAGTTGTAATAATGTTTGCCACCGAGCATTAGCTCAGCAAACTTTATAAATCTATCTAAATTCAAAAGCAGCTCCATATTGTGCATAATTAGTTAGTAAATGAAATAAAAATTGGTGGTTTCAGTATATTATTTTTTTAAGAACCTGAGCCAATTCTACCCGAATTTCACGCTCTAAGTTCCCAAGGAAAAACCTATCAGTAGAACAGAATATAAATCAACGGGTGCTAAAGATTTTCTGTCAAATTTCTGGAGCAGCTGCCTATCACGTTTTTTCCTGTAGCTAAATAACTCCTGCTGCTAGAACGAACACGCGAACCCAGTGGTCAAACGTCGAAGTAAGAACCTGCCGACCGCAGAGGCAGTGCCGGCGAAACGATGACACAGACGACAACGACAACATTGATGGCGACCAGGCGATGACTAAGAGAACAACCCCGACGATGTACGAGGACGAGAAGAACAACCACGTACGAGAACGACATACGAGAAAGAGGACCGAAAGATTCAATGCTGACTAGAGAAACGACGTTAAGAGAAAGCTTAAGAAGTTGATGGTGATTGAAGGTGTAAAGGTGATGGCATATGAGGTAGATACGACAAAATTATAACTACGACGATGCTGAGCAGCCCGTCATTAAAAATGACGAGGACAGTGATAGAGAAGGACGAAGGACGACGTACACCAGATCGAAAACAATGACACGAAAGGACGACGTACAAGAATGTCGAAAGGAAACGGCGTTGTTAGGACGATTGCTGTCACCAACAATATCAAGACGAAATAAAACGATATGAATGATGACGAACTGAACAACAGAGAAGAGCAACACTTCAGGAACAATTCAAAAAACACACCCTCATTTACTGAGGAGACGAGGTTCCTACTCTGTCTAATGCAACTGAGAGATAGGGGGTCGATGAAAAAATATAGTTTCTCAGAATATGTTTATAACATTTATTACAATGTTAATCAACACCTATGTGCATGTATAAAACTCATTAGTTTTTTAAATTTGAGAAATGTAATAATATAACAAGAATTACCCAAATGTTTAAAATGTTACGTTCATTTGCCTCAGGAAAGAAGGCAAAGATTGAGATAGTAAGTGTATTTGATATCCTCTGTGGCTGTCATTTGAATTTTACGATAAATACAAATAACTGTTTTCAATAATGCAGAGTACGTCAATATACTGGCAAACACATGTGTTCATCTCATATACTATCGTGTCTTGCGAAACTATAGACAACAATAAATTAAAGGTGCAAGAGAACGCCAGAGACTTTATCATACTAGTTAGTTTTCTAATCTCTTTCGTCTGAGCAACCTTTTTCACTTTTGCCTCAACCATCTCCGGCTGCGATTTAATTTCTCGTCTCCATTTTTCAGCTCCATTTTTTCCAGCTGCCATCTAATGCTGCATAAAGGATTTTTCCACTTTTTCAGTACCATAATGATAGAACTGAAATATGACTAAGAATATTATAGAAGAGTAAAACTTTGTCCAATATGAAAATATTTGTTTAAAAATTTGGAGACGTGTTTGAGAAAATATGTTTGAGCGTTTCTGAAAATGCGCAATTTTGAGGTCATACATTTTAAAAAATGTACAAGATATTAATTAGAGAACTAATTATGAAGGACAAATTTTATTTGAAGGGAAAATCTTTATAAATCTGGTTTCACTTGATGGATAAATCAAGAGTCACCTTTCAGGCACTGAAGAGGACCTGACAATTTAGGTCGAAACGTCTGCTAACTAATATATAGTTAAATTGACTGGAATCATCGTTTTTTTGTAATAAAAATCTTTATTTTATATTTTGTAATAGTAGAAAGAAAACTATTAAAAACTTTTGAAATGTTCGAAAATTTAGAGTTAAGAGAGAAAATCGGATCTACGTCATAATTATATGTGTATTTCACTCTATTCTTACAAAAAGAAATTAAAATTTGGAGCCATTTATTGGGAATATTTTGAAATTCGCAGGGGCTTCATTGAAAGTATCTCCCAAATTTATAGTATACTTTTCAACATCCCCGAGCTTCAATTCGTGCTACATCGACTGGAAATATTCATTTTGGAAAAAATCCAACGACTAGTTAAGGCGATATTGGTCTTTGCGGATGGTCGGACAGACGGAGGGCTTATCAGTCGGATGGACGGGCTAATAGACAAACAGACAGATGTTTTGAAAACAAACAAACAAACAAAAAAACAAAACAAAAAAAAAACAAAACAAAAAACAAAAAAAAAAAACAACAACAGTTTTTCAGTATCAGGGAACCCCAAAACAAGTATTTCTGTTGAAATCTAGAAATTCGTTATTCGCACCAATATATAACTTTCTCTCTTTTACGTATACTGGAAAATATCCTCCGTGTATTTCTGTATGTATACGAGAAAGTAAAACATATTTTGGGAAGGTCTCTTCTCACTCATTTCGTGGGGACCCGGGGTGTGACATGTTGCGATTCCCTCGTCATTATTCGTAATTCTTATTTTACTCCTTTTCCTTCCTTTTCCTCTCACCTTCCCATTTTTCTCACCTGTCAAGTTTTCAATATAGAGAAAGGTATTACAATATTTCCTCTGAGTTTTCAACTTAATTTAACGCCGTAAGGAAGGGGGGGGGCTCATGTCTACTATCGACTGCTATGTTGCAAGTTGTTAAATGGAGAAAGGGCGTTTTTGCGAGCGTATTTTCCGAATGGTTGGTGAGGACGCCTGCGGCAATGGCGTGGCAGCTGCCGTGAGTTGAGGGCCAAGTGCCAGGGGCTGCCGGCACCGTGCCAAAGGCGGAAGCCTTAGAAAGGAAGAACCTCCCCGCCCACCCCCTCTACCGACTTATTCAGCCACTCAGGGTCCCGCGATTCCCCACCCTTCGGACAATCATACTTTCACGTTTCTGGCACTTTCAACTGAGGCGTTGCTTGTTCAAACGAGCTAATTCCAGCAGCCAGAAAAAATAATTTGGGGATTTTTTTAAAAAATGTGACGAGGGAATATTCTATTCATCCATATTCGATTCCATTAAGCCGAGTGTGAAAGGGAAGAATGTTGCTTCTCTTCTAAAGTTGCCGCAAATGGAATGAGCTACTTTTCATGGCAATGGAATCAATTAATCTATTATTTTCCCACTACAATTTTTCTTTCCACAACTACTGACATTTGTGCTGAAACATTCTCTTAGCTCCAAACCTCAGAATCCTCCCATACAATTTCTTCATCTTTACTGCGTACTTCTCTTATCACCTCCATACCTGGTTCGGGGAAACCCCACTGGCCGACGTGCAGATCGGCTCTAGACCCCTCTATCGAGCGAAGAAAGATCACCGTCACTTCGTGAAAATAACATGCACCACAGTTACGGGACTAATGACCGCAGCAGTTGATGCATCCAGAAATATGAAATAATGCATCAATTAGTCCTATCTCTAGTGATGGCAAATTTTACCAAAATATCGATTCATCAATGTTTCGGTATACCGCTAATGGGTTTTCGATGTCGATGAAAACATCGATGTTTTAATTAACGACTAATAAACAAGCTATTTTCGTATCCATTTTTAATTACTGTACGTAAATGGGATGTATTTTATTGTTTGGTTACCAATAGTTAGTAGTATGTAAAAATTATTATCGACTGTAAAGAATAAAATTAACAATAAAGAACTTAGTGTTTTGCTGTCGACTTCGTATTTCTCTGTCGATTCAGGCAATGTCACGCCTGGCGATAACATACATTCGTAACACGAGCAGCTCCCAAGCTTCCTCAGGTTGCACAGGCGAAATGTGCAGCGTGATAAAGAGGATGACGCAAAACAACGATATTGCTGTGGATTGCTGCTACTCTACAACGTGCTTAAACGCCTTTATTTTAAAAAAATCGATGTTTTGGCAAAAAAATATCGATGTGAAGAAAATTTCGAAAGCAGAATATCGATGTTAATACATCGATGTTTCTGGTGGAAAACATCGATGTTTCTTGCCATCCCTACGCATCTCCTCCACATGTTCCTCTTTGTGTGTTCACTGAAATGTTCAGCTTCGTCTGAATTTCGTGCCTTTCAAGAAGGGGAAACAATCTCAATATTTCCGTCTACCATTAACGTTGTGAGCTATCTTCGCAAAGGCAAGAGCTCATGACTTTTTTCCTGTCACGAGCGTTCCACCGCCGCCGAGCCGACGCGTCGCGCCCTGAAATGAACTAGGCTTCTTAGAAGGCACGCTCCCGAAAAGGAGCGCGCTGGCGTCGCGCCGGGAGGAAACACTCCTCAATTAGTTGGGGGAGGGGGGCGGACGCAAAGAGGGCACGAGGGGGACAATGGCCCGAGCAGGGCACGCGGACAAAGCGGCGAGCAGGGGGGAAAGGGCACCATTCACCTATGGTTTCCCGACCCGGTGCATCTCGCGCGCCCTCCCTCTTGTGGGCCAAGGGTGGGGGTCACGGCCCCCCTGTATCTCCCCTTCCCCTGCCCCCCCCCCTGACTTGGCCGAGCGGCATATTGAGTGCGCAGTCGCATGTGAAAAGTTGGGGGAAATCCTTTGCGGCACTCACAATGAGTTAGATTAACTTTTTTGTACAAAGTGTCAAAATACGACAGTGGTGCGGCGGTCGGGGTGGGGAGGTAGGGTGAGTTGAGGTGAAGGCGACCGCTGCGTCCTTTGTGCGGGAGGGTGGACGGCGTGCGCCGAACAGTTGACGATAGATTTTGGCTGCGGAGGATGGGTGGCGAACAGTGGGTGCCATGCAGAGGGAGACGAGCTGTGGGTGGCGGGCAGGTGGTGGCTGGTGGGTGGCGAGCAGTGAGTGGTGGGCAGAGGATGGCGAGCAGAGGGTAACGAATGATGGCTGGCGGTCGGTGGGTGGCGAGCAATGGGGTGGTGGGTGACAGGCCTTGGGAAGCGGGCTGTGGTTGGCGGGCGGTGGGTTGTGGGCGCCGGTCGACGGGTAGAGAGTTCTGTGCAGAGGGTAAAAGGCGCTCGGGTGCAAAGAGCTCAGACACCGAGTGATAAGGGTTTCGACGTCGCCGAATGCACCTGCATACGATGGTCTTTCAGGACCTCCGTCCCGCCGGCGAAAGTCAGGTAATAACGCGACGGCAATTGGAGAAGAGGGAGGGCATACAAATGTTCCTGATTTCCGAGTGAGGTGCGGAACCATCAACTATCTCAGTGACGGCACAGGCACACGTATTACATAAAATATTATATATATATATATATATATATATATATATATATATATATATATATATATATAATATATATATATATATATATAGCATATTGGTTTTTAAGAAGGAAATACCATCTGTGTGGGAATTCTGATGTGGCATTGTTGACGAAATTATGTGTATTTGAAGAAATAATGGAAGTCATCTCCGTCGTCTTGACGGAGATGACTTCCATCATTTCTTCAAATACTATCTTTGTTCATAGGGGGCACACTACTGCCCCTGGCTCTCTCTTTGAATACGCCTCAAAGCTCAAAAATTCAATAATATATTTCGAAACTAAATTACAAGCAATACGCAAAAGAATTAATAAAATGAAAATTCAAAAACAAATCAAGGACCTAAAACAAATCAAAGCCAGGTTATTATTGGTCGCAGATTAGAAAACGTTAAAACATACTAGGAAGTATCTTTCCTCTATGCCTCTACATAACTCTATTTTAAGGAAATTAGGCAGATTGAGAATGAGAGTAGAAGAGAGACATAGGGTCGAAAATTGCAGAGAACATTACGATAAAGGGCAAAAGAGAGAAGTGGAAGAAAGGGAAAGAAATGCGTCGAGCGAGTCGACGGAAGGGGCACCAGACTGACAAAGCGCGGCAGCGCAAGCGGCGCGCTTAGTGAATTCAGTGCGGGCAGGGGCTGGTCTGGGCGGGGCGGGGGCGGGGGCGGCATGCTGCAGAGGAAGCCCTGCCCTTGCTACCTTCACCCCGCTCCCACCGTCGCCTCCGCTTCCATTCTTCCCGACGCCCCCCGCCTCGTCTCGCCAGCGGCGGGCTGCCGCGCCGCTCTTTTTGCTTCCGTTTAAATCAGATTCGATTTCCAGTAATGTATGCCCCGTCGCCGCGCAGGCCCGGGGCAGGGGGAGGGGGAGGGGGAGGGGAGGGGCCGCAGGGGTGGCAGCCGCGCGACGCCACGCGCTGACTCGGCGCAAGTGTCGGCTGCAGACACTCGCCTCGTGCACTCACTCACTGCAACGAGAGTATACTTTCATTTATTTAATTGATTGATTGATTCATTTTTTCATGTTTCCGGGCGCGTCAACTGCTCTGGTCATTAGTCCCGTTAGTGTAGTACATGTTTTTCTTGGGAGATGGTGATGATCTTCCCCCGCTGGATGGCGAGATCCGGCGTCGACCTACCGTCGGCTACTGGGGTTTCCCCCTAACCAGGACTCTCCCACCACTGGGGCACCGCCCCAGCCGGGACAAGCTCTAAGCTCCCGACCGGTCTCCCGGGATATGTGGTAGTGTAGTGCATGTTAGTGTAAGTGTGTGTGTAAGCGGAGAGGATAGGACAAGGAATGGGAAGGACAGATCGCGCGCGGTCCGGGGCCTGTTTGATAGGGTACTGCTCCGGCATTCGTCTGGTGTTGATCGGAGAAACAACGGAAAACTACCGATCAGAGCAGCTGGCCGCTAGAATTCTCTTCCAGACAGCGACTTTCCTAGCTGGAAAGCTAGTGTCGAAAATCCTGCCGCCATCAGGACTCGAACCTAGGATCTCCCGGTCAGAGGCGCTACAGTGACATCAATTGATGCACTGAGCTACCGCTCCCGGTTTTCATTTATTTAACGTGGCGCCTCAAGTTCACGAGCTGGAAGGAGAGGGGGGACATTGTCATATCAGTAGCTCCAAACCAAAAATTTAAATCGTAACGACGCTCCCGATTGGTTGACAGTGTTCCCCTCTTCGTCCAGATCGTGGCCTTGAGGCGCCAGGCTAAATAAATCGGAGTATAGGAAGATTCACGTTATTAATACTGTGGGATTGCGCATATCTTACGCCGAGGTTGGCTGCACGAGTTGGTTGGCGGCGCTGGCCAGCAGGTGCGGCGTGGAGGGTAGCAGTGTTGAAGGTCGGCAGCGGCGAAGGGAGTTGCCGTGTGAAAGACAGACGAGATGTGCCGAGTAGAATGCAACGCCTGTATTGTTTATGAGTAATTGCAAGGACTGCATCGTGTACAAAGTGGGAGGAAAGGGAAAGACTTATTAAGGTGGGGGTTGTGAGATTGTGGGGAGAAATATCGTGTGCTTTGTGTAACAATTGTATTCCTGTAACAAGTTAATGAAACTTGATTGTTGAAAGCCTATGTTTCATTTAAAGGGTTTTCCCTCCGGATCCATCCCCCACAATATGTCGATTGATTAGTGATTCCGAGAGCGACAACAGCTAATGTTATTGAACCGTAAGTGTAGTACATGTGTTATAGAATAATCACCTACAGTTGGCTATCATTTCGGCTTGTCGTTCAATACAGTTTGTAATCCAGTTTAAAATGCAATTCAGTTTTAGATCATTTGCCATTGTGATACATTTTTTTAAATAGTTCACTCAATAGCTTGAATTTGAGGGATAATAGCTTCATTTTCTGTGAATATTTGTGCCACCTGTAAAGGGCACAGCGATCATCCCTATTAGCAAAGCAACTTGGCTGATAACATCAATCATTTTTTGCAATCCAGAAGTTTATATAATTTTGTAAAAATCAACTTCAAGAGGAAAATTGTATTTGAAATAATTTTATTTATTTTAAATATAGACGTAGTTAATCTTATATTTTTTAATTAAACTATGTAAATCAGAGAAAGCTGATACGATTATAATGGGGGGGGGATGAAATTTTAGAACGATATAATTTCAAAAAGAATAAAAATATGAAAAAGAAACTGTTGGAATACATCGCTTTAACAATAGCTCACTCAATAGCTTCAATTTGAGGGTAAAATCTTCATTATGTGAACATCCGCATCACACGTAAGCGGCTCAGCGATTTTAGTCCAACACGTGATTAGCAAATATTTAATGAATGGCGACCGATATCTTCCTTAGACATCCTGTTGCATGATGTCGACGGTGTCATAAGTGACTCTGAGAAAGGGAATTTAGTACGTACGCGCAGAATGAGAATTGACGGAATACTTTATTTGTATTATTCAGTCAAAATTAAAACTGTTTCCCTTTTTTTATATTTTTCCTTAGTTTCTGTGTATCTAACGAGACCTGCAACATCTATCACTTGGCCCAGTCATTTTCAATGTCCGTGTATTTTGGAAATTAGTCCAAAATGTTTTCGTATCTTCTCTGACTTCCCTCATATTAGTATTAAAATAGTTTTGGATTTGTTGCGAGTTCTTGGGGATCTAACGAAACTAGAGTCACCTTTGATGCGGCTGCATAGTCTTATTTAATTTTATTCAGGCTTGGAAATTAGTAATATAAATACTTCTATCGGCAATAAGAGCAGTGTCGTAGATTAGAATGGCGTCTGTTAGACGACGCAACTGGTTCAAAAAGCTTCCCCCTCCCCGTTCCCCATTCTTTCCGTTTCTGAAACTCTGTGCACCTTCAATGTGTGACTAGTCAATGAAATGCACGTATTCGCATGTTTGGACGAAATCCTTTCAATTGGAAATTTTATTCACTCAAATTAGGATTTAGGAGAGTGCGGACTTGTCCATGCCTTGTGGGGTTTCTTTCGCCCAACGCCTCCGACAGCCCACCGCCCACCGCTTATCGCTCCCGCTTATCGCCCACCGTCCTGTACCTACCGCTCACTGCCCACCGCCCACTTCCCACCGCTCACTTCCCACCGCCCACTTCCCACCGCTCACTGCCCACCGCCCACTGCCCACTGCCCACTGCCCACCGCCCACCACCGCGTGGGCCCACCGCCCACTGCCCACCGCTCAGTGCCCACCGCCCACTGCCCACCGCCCACCGCCCACTGCCCACTGCCCACTGCCCACTGCCCACTGCCCACCGCCCACCACCCCGTGGGGGTCTGTGTCTAATGAGGGCCTTCCTCATCGGTTGTGCAGCACTCGCACAATCATGTCCACGTGGATAGCTTATAAGGAAGATTTGTGGCTTTTTAATAGACTGCTTCAGTGCTTTGTATGAATGGTCGCTTCAAATAACAGTAAAGAATAGGAAAGGGAAGATGATGTCTAAAAACAAAGGTTTCGTATTATTACACATTATTAATGATATGATTTAAACACAATATGATAAGTTTGCAGTCGCTAAACGTCGAAAGTACGGGCTCGTTTATCAATGTGATGTTAAGTGATTTCCTTAAGTTTGAATTCCTGTTAATATATTTAAAAAATGTGAATCAGGTTTTGGAATACATGAAATGTTCTTAGTAAAATTCTTTATATTATTAATTTTTGAATGATGTTCAACTAATATTCATCGTAGTGAGTTTGAGAGGCGCTCTGATATGAGCAGGACATTATTTTATTAGTTTTCTCTTCATCTCAGACCATAGGAACGAACCATAGGAAACTGTCAAAGGTGGCTCAGAAAATCAACTTATATCACTACAGCGCTTCTGACCGGCAGGTCCCGGAGTTCGAGTCCCGACAGCGGCAGGATTTTCGACACTAGCCTTTTAGCTAGGTCGAATTCAGCCAGAGTCTGGAGGAGAATTCTAGCTGCTCTGATCTGTGGCTTACCGAAGTTCCTCCTATTAACATTAGGCGAATGCCGGGGCAGTACCCTAACAAAAGGGCCAAGGACCGCGCGCCATCTTTCATTCCTCATCCTTGTCCTATCCTCACCCATTACATACACACACTCACACTTCCATTACTACACTACCAAACATATCAGGAAAGTATTCGGGAGCTTAAAGCTTGTTCCTACTGGGGCAGTGCCCCTCTGGTGAGAGCTGGCCTGGTTCAGGGAAATCGCGCAAGCCGACGGAAGTTTGGTGCCGGATCCCACTATCATACTGAGGAAGATCACCTCCACCTCTCGCGATAAAAACATGCACTATACTTACTGAACCAAAGCCCTTAGCAGTTTTAGTGCCTGGAATCACCAGTCATTCAATCAATCAATCAATAAAACCACAGACAGATGTTGGAAAATTTTCCTTTTCAAACAGAATGTCGTGACCGGCCGCACATGATTGAATGTGCCGCCACAGGAGCACGTCAGGGGGGCGTTACCGCCCCTGGCGGCAGCGGCCAGCAGCAAGCGCGGGCCAGCGGTGCGCGGCTGAGTGCGGCCGCCACGCCTGAGCGAGCGGGGCGAGATTCGACCCCGCCCCTTTTACACAGCCAGTCGGCGGGCCTACGGCCCGGGGGGGCTATAAAACCTCGACGCGGAGCTGAGGCAGCAGTCAGTGAGTGAGCGAGCGAGCAGCGGTGAAAGTGCGTCGAGACAGTGTTTAAGTGGTGGTTACGGTGAAGTGCGATAGACTACGACAACAGCGCTACGACAACGGACTCTTCTTTCTGGTTACTTGGTGGACTCGGCATACATTGGTACATCTTCTGGACTTACGGCAACACGGCTTCGTCTCTGTACCAATTCTCCCGGATATACGGCACTATAGCTCTGTACCTGTTTTTGGCAATAAATTGTTTATTGAACCTTTGTGTTTGTAACTTGGACACTTCAAATTGGCGACGAGGAGAAAACAACGACATGGAGTCCGAACAAATAACAACTTTAATTACGCTGATGCAGCAACAGATGCAGCAACAGCAACAACAGATGCAGCAGCAGCGGCAGCTGGCGGAAGCACAGATACAACAACAGCAGAAGCAGCTCGAGTTGCAACAACAGCAGATGCAGCAGCAACAGCAACAACAGATGCAACAACAGCAGAAGCAGCTCGAGCTACAACAACAGCAGATGCAGCAGCAGCAACAACAGGCTGATAGGCAGATGGCGGCATTGTTGGAGGCGGTCAGTGCCCGCTCCCCTCCACAGTTCCCTGGTTTCCGGCCGGACGCAGAGGAATGGGCCGAGTACATACACAGGTTGGAGCAGCACCTACTGTGTTACAAGGTAGGAGACGCAAAAATGAAAAAGGCGTTCTTTTTGAGCTGCGTAGGTAACAAGGTGACCAACCTAGTGAAAAAACTGTTCCCAGAGAGAGAAATATCGAGTGTCAAATGGGCAGAAATGCTAGAGAAGCTCAACAATTACTTCAACAAAGTGCCTCATGTGGTAGCAGCTAGGTTCAAATTTTTCAGTGCAGAAAAAGTGAGGGGCAAACACACAGTGAGTGGATTACAGAGCTAGCCGGGCTGGCGCGGCATTGTCAGTTCAAGTGCCCGCCATCAGATAAGGAAGTGTCATACGCGGAGACTTTAATAAGGGACATGGTAGTGCTACACACACCGGAAGAGAAAATTAGGTTTCAAGCCTTACAAAGTGATAACCCTTCATTAGAGGAAATACACAACCTATGTAAGACGTACGAGATGACTTGTGAGACAGCTCGCCAGATCGCAGCAGAATCGCACTTGCACCACATCAAAAACAGTGGGTCGGTACGCAGCGGAAAGACGGCAAAAGAATACGAGACCGACAGTGACTCCAGTGAGTATAGTGACAGTGCCGGGAAAGGTTACCGCAACAAAGGCGGCAACCACTGTGAGTGGAGGCGTAACCCCCGACCCAGCGGCAAACCAGTGTTCAAGAGAGCCAGTGGCAGTGGAAGTGACAGTGACAGGGTGCAAAGAAAGAAGTCGTGTAAAAACTGTGAGAGGTTACATGCAAGAGAACAATGTAGGTTCAGAAACGCGCAGTGCTTTTGGTGCAAGAAAGTGGGCCACATTAGGGAAGTATGCGGAAAAAAGAGGCACGCGGAGCGGTACAAGAAACAAGAGCAAGACATGGAAATCGATATGATCAGTCAAGTGCTCGATACCAGCAAGCAAGATAAACTAATGGTCAAAATTGAGTTGGGAAAAGTGCCGGTGAGTTTCCTGCTAGATACAGGGGCCGCGGTAACACTCATCAATTTAGAAACCTACCAGCGGTTAGGGGCACCCAGGTGTCAGAGGGTGCAGAAAGGCTTGTACGCTTTCGGCAGGACCCCAATTAAGGTGTTGGGGAAAGTGTCGCTAAGGGCAGCTTACAAGAAGAAGCAGGCTGATATTGAAGTGATCGTGGTGGACCGCTACGACGTGACGAACATTTTGGGCCTCGACTCCTTTGATAAACTCGGGTTTGGAGTAATTGACTCAGTGAACCAGGTCGCGAAGAACGAAGAAACACAGGTCGTCGGGAAGCTAGAACAAGAGTTTCCAGAAGTGTTCTCTCCCGGGCTCGGGGAATGTAAACACTTCCGAGCAAGCATCCAGTTGAAGGAGGGGCACAAGCCACGCTTTTTCAAAGCAAGACCAGTCCCGTGGGCCCTCAGGGAAAAAGTAGCCGAAGAGCTGAGACGGCTGCAGGCGGACGGTGTTATCACTCCAGTATCAACAAGCCAGTGGGCCACGCCGTTGGTCGTGGTAAAGAAAGCCAATGGTTCGATTAGATTGTGCGGTGATTTCAAGAGTACTGTGAACCAACAGGTAGAAGTAGAGCAATATCCAATCCCGAAGCCGGAAGATCTGTTCTATAAATTGTCTGGTGGACGACAATTCTCAAAAATTGACTTACGGGACGCATACCTACAGCTGCCACTCGACCAGGAAGCCAAGGAAGTTTTGGTGATTAACACCCCGTTAGGACTCTTCAGATATAACAGGCTGCCATTCGGCGTGAATTCCGCAGCCGCACTGTTCCAGCGCTGTCTAGAACAGTTGACAGCAGAGCTGAAGGGCTGTTGTAACTACCTGGACGATATCATAGTCACGGGGAGCACGGAAAAGGAACACGAGGAAAACTTGAAGAGTTTATTTAAGGTGCTCCAGGACAATGGTTTGAGGGTGAACAAGGTCAAGTGTGAATTCTTTAAGGACCAGGTAGTGTTCTTGGGGCACGTGCTGGATAGCACCGGCATTTCACCCACTAGCCAGCACGTAGAAGCCATCCTACGACTGCCACCGCCAGCAGACGTGAAGCAGCTGCAAGCATTATTGGGAAAAGTGAACTATTATAACAAGTTCATTAGGAATTTTTCTACTATCGCAGCTCCACTAAACAAGCTGAGGAAGAAAGGAGTGAAATTCGTATGGTCCCAAGACTGCGAAAGAGCTCTGAGCCGGTTGAAGGAAGAACTAGTCAAAACAGTTAAGTTAAATCATTTTGTGCCGGGTAGGCTCACCACGGTAGCAGCGGACGCCTCTGAGTATGGTCTTGGGGCGGTGTTATCGCAGAAGGACAGCAATGGGGTGGAGAGGCCTATTGCGTTTGCGTCAAAATCCCTCAACAAACATCAAAGAAATTATTCGCAAATTGAAAAGGAGGCGTTAGGAATAATCTTCGCGGTGAGAAAGTTCAACGATTATTTATATGGCAGTAAATTCCATATAATTACTGACCACAAGCCGCTAGTGCAACTATTTCACCCTGGAAAACGGATCCCGGAGAGCACAGCGAAGAAACTGCAAAGGTGGGCGCTATTCTTGTCAGACTACAATTACCAGATCCACTTCAGGAGCACAACGCAGCACGCCAATGCGGACGCTTTATCCAGGTTGCCAGGAGGTCCGGACCTGGAGTTCGACAAGCTGGAGGAAGAGTGCCTCCAGATTGATACGGAAGAATGCCTGGTATTGTCGGAGTTCCCATTGGGAGCCAGAAGAATCGCGCAGGAGACGGATAAAGATCCAGAGCTGCGGGCAGTGAGGAATTATGTTAGGGAAGGCTGGCCACTTAGGTGCTTGAGGAGCAATGCATCCTGGTATAACAAGAAAGACAGGTTGACTTGCAAGGCAGGAGTGTTGCTCTTAGCCGGAGAGGAATTTACGAGAGTCGTCATCCCGAAGGTACTAAGGAAGACCGTATTGGACCTCCTCCATGAGGGACACTGGGGGGTGGTCCGCACGAAGCAGCTGGCGCGTCGTCACTGCTTCTGGGAGGGGATGAACTCGGACATCGTACAGTTGCTCAAGAGATGTGAGGCCTGCCAGTTAAATCAGAGCGCACCTAGGAAGGATTTGGTTCCCTGGCCTGAGCCTAGTGAGCCGTGGGAACGGGTACACATAGACTTCGCGGGCCCATTTTGGGACAAGATGTGGTTGGTCGTAGTAGACGCCAAGTCTAATTACCCATACGTAGTGGAAATGGCTAACACCACGTCGACTCAGACCATCAATGCGCTAGAAAGAATTTTTGTGACCGAGGGGCTACCGGTCACGTTGGTGTCAGACAACGGAACCCAATTCACATCCCAAGAGTTTGCGAATTTCTGCGCAAGCAATGGGATCCAGCATGTCTGTGCACCGCCGTTTCACCCGCAATCGAACGGGGAAGCGGAGAGGTTCGTGAGAACGTTCAAGACAGCCATGTCGAAAGCGCGCGCAGCAGGTACGCACAGGTCCAGAGCGCTGCTGCGGGTCTTGGTCACCTTCCGCACCTTGCCAGGCGCGGACGGCAGGAGCCCTGCCGAGGTACTTCACGGGAGACAACCGAGAACGTTGTTGTCACTGCTAAGCCCGGTGGATCCTTACAGGTCGGTAGGAACGCAACCAAGATTCCAGGTGGGTGATATGGTATATTGCACCTCTTTTAAAAAGTGCCCAGCTTGGCTTCCGGGCATAGTAACGGCAGCAAAAGGGAACAGGACATACCTAGTCCGCACAGAGGGTAGGGTAGTGACACGCCACCAGGGGCAGTTGAGACCCCGGGTGAACCCCAGCAGGGTGGATTCACTCCCCAAGGTATCACAACAGGAGTTCTATAAAAAAGTGATGAGGGAAACCATTTACATCCCGCAGGAGACAGCCGCAGCAGGGACCAGCGGCCAGGACACAGCAGAACCCCCACCAGAGGAGGTCAGCGAGCCAGGAGGAGAAGGCGCAGTGGAGACACCCAGGGCGCAGTTGCGCCCCCGGAGGAGCACCAGGAGGGTGCGTTTTGCGCCGTATACGACGCAATTGGGCGCGGAGGGTGTCGTGACCGGCCGCACATGATTGAATGTGCCGCCACAGGAGCACGTCAGGGGGGCGTTACCGCCCCTGGCGGCAGCGGCCAGCAACAAGCGCGGGCCAGCGGTGCTCGGCTGAGTGCGGCCGCCACGCCTGAGCGAGCGGGGCGAGATTCGACCCCGCCCCTTTTACACAGCCAGTCGGCGGGCCTACGGCCCGGGGGGGCTATAAAACCTCGACGCGGAGCTGAGGCAGCAGTCAGTGAGTGAGCGAGCGAGCAGCGGTGAAAGTGCGTCGAGACAGTGTTAAAGTGGTGGTTACGGTGAAGTGCGATAGACTACGACAACAGCGCTACGACAACGGACTCTTCTTTCTGGTTACTTGGTGGACTCGGCATACATTGGTACATCTTCTGGACTTTCGGCAACACGGCTTCGTCTCTGTACCAATTCTTCAGGATATCCGGCACTATAGCTCTGTACCTGTTTCTGGCAATAAATTGTTTATTGAACCTTTGTGTTTGTAACTTGGACACTTCACAGAACAATAACGCACTTTAAGAAGTTGCATGTTATAGCCCTTTCCTCTTGGTGTTCTACAGTTTAAAAGTAAATTGACTAATTAATTAATATTCATTGTGTATATAAGTAATCAATAGCTAGCATTAAAAGAGTTATTGTTAATAATAATAATAATAGTTACACTGATTTATACTAATTAATAAAGTAATGTGTTGTATGTCGTATTTGTATTCAAGTGTTGTGTCTTGAAGGATTATAGGATAAGAAAATAGAAGTGACGTGCAAGATAATCTTGAGAAGTGATGTGCAGTGTAGTAAGTCACGTGTTAAATAGCTTAAAATTTCTGTATAGAATGGTCATAAAAATAACCTATTATTATTATTATTATTATTATTATTACTGGCATTATCGTTTTACTATTACTATTATTGTCATTATTATTAATATTTAAAAAATAATTATTTTTGCAGTGCATTTTAGTCACAAAATCACCGGCTTCATATTTTGAAAACTACTACGTAGAGAAGCCATAAACATCTAGTTATTAGTAGTGTTATTTTCATAGTTATTACTATTATTTTAAATTAACTTGTTATTATGTCTTAATGGGTAAATACACGGATTGTAATGTTTGTAAATTCTAGGGCTCTGTCTTGAGGTTGCAGAAATATACCTGCAGAAATAATAATTATCTACTATTTATTATTTCTATCTCCCGCAAATGAAAATTCTCAAATGATGATCAATTGTCACTGTTGCAATGAAATGTATTTCCAGTTAAGTACATGTACGATATTACACATTTGCGAAATATACCAGTTTTGCTACAAGTTGAGCGAGAAGGAAAAGTGTGTTTCTTAAACTACCAAGATAAATGTAAATAATAATTTATGTTCCAAGAAGAACTTTGAAAATTACGAGGTGTTATGTTCACTTTTCTTCAATTTGCAGTGCGCGCAAAGAATATTTTAAATATAATGATAAACAATCACTTTTTCAAAGAAAATACTACTTTTGTTGTTTTGTAGTTTCTTGTACATCAAAATGGCTTTCGTCAATAAATTCTGCTCTTCACAAATACGTAATCATAATATCTAACAAAACGGTTAGGATACTTGTGAAAGGCACAAAAGTTTGCGAAAACTGCTTAAGACAATAAGGATAAATAATATTCCCCATATAAAGAATGGAAGTCAAATGCTTACTTGTCATCGAAGTTAAAATTTAAAACGTGGGTTATGTTACTTCACTAAATTTTGTAGATTTATTCCACGCTGACCTATCTCAAACAAATGTTATAATCTACCTAAACAATTCAAGAACCCTGGGTACAGACACACATAACAAATAATCTTTATTTTAGGTGACTACATTCCGGAGGTACATTCTTTGACACACTGACTGCAATCTAAAGTACAAAACAAGCCAACGCCTAAATTCTCCGGATTGAAAAACACGACTCTGATTATACGATGATAATATAATAGACGAACAGGCAATAATAAATGATAAGCCTGGGCAGAATGCACAAAAGAAATATCCTTACCTCCGCCCCTCCCAGATGTCATTGCAACACGAGTCCTCGTGTAGAAGACGAAGGGCCTTCGATTTACCATCCCTCGTCCTGCGCGGCCGAGAGCAGAACACAGCCCTTCACCGCGGGCGGTGCATTAAAGGGTTGGTCACGGGGGACGCGGGGCGAGGGTCAGAGCGGGGCGGGGCGGGGCAGGGCAGGGCGGGCAGAGCGGGGCGGGGAGGCGGGGCGGGGCGGGGCGGAGCTGTGCTGGGTGGAGAACCCAGAGCTGGCGGACGGGCAGCGGCGCGCCGAGGTTCCTGCTGTTTTGTTTGGTTATTTGTGCCGCATACCTAATGGTTATAAATGTGTAGTCCGCGTGGGTGGAGGAATGATATAGCGCGCTGTTCCCCTTACGAAACGTTTTATGGACGCCTGGGGGAGTCTCGTATTTTCAAAAACGCTGCATTAGTACATAGAGTCCCCCCGCTCGAGATATGCCGCGGGGCGACCGGCCGGGCGCCCGAGTACCCCGCTTGATCGAGCATCGAAGTCTCCGGGTGCGCGCCCGTGAACAACGCGGTCTGGGAGATCATCTCGTGGCATCTTTACTGCGCTGGGCGTTGCTTTTAATCGAATGCCTGGATAATCAACGTACTCATGACATACGTGTCACAGGAATTTCAGAAGAATAAGTCTTCTTGCCCGTTGGAGGTTACGTATTCAAAGTAGGACTTGAAGACTTTCGTGTAGTTGCTCTTGAAATAATCTTATTTATGATGCTTTATGAGGTATGTTTATAAGAAAGCATGCCGTATACCGTAAAGATTGTGTACATTCAAACTTTACTCTGTTACGACGAGTAGGCATTTGAATATATTGGGAGCGTAATTTAATATTTAAAAATTGAAATGGGCACACTCCTTTATCAAACGTTTGAAATAGCTATTTACACAATTAATAATTAATATTTGAAAAATGTAGTTTTAATTTTTTTGGTCTCTTTAGAGGTTTTCTCAACAAATATTTTACAACAAAATTATTTTCGGAGAAGGGACATCCACTTTTATTGTGGAAGAACTGAAACTCAATTTTGCAGCGTTTACTATGGTTGGTCATTAGTGCCACCTTTCACAAACTTTGATTCCTCCCCAGCGACCCACGAAAAACTAAATTGCTCACCCACGCCGTCCCCCTGCACAGAACCTTCCCCTTGGCCTTGGGTTCCCCGGTCGCCGCTCCCAACCTTGGACACCCCTGCCGCCCGCCTGGTCCCTTTCATTATTAGCAACCACCTCTTAATCACGTCCTTTTTTACTTCCCTTTCTTTATATTGTCACTCTTCCTTCTCCTCTCCTTGCCTCTGATTTCCTCGAGTCGCTTTCATTCAAGTTTTTAACGTTAAATCTCAAATTTCCAATTCGCTCCGGATCTTACAAAACTTTTTCCCCCCGGCGGTTTTTTGCCGTCGTCATTTGTCCATATTTGGCTCCCGCGTCCACGCTCGCCGCGCGGAAGAAACAAAACACGGAGCGACTGGAAACTAATTTTAATCATTATTTTCTTGTTCCTCGCCTTCTGATAAACGAGCTCTTACAAGAATGCAGACTAGAATCATTCGCTTAACGAATATTCTCTCACTTGTGCGGCGGCGTTGGTAGTGGGAGAGGGGGGAGGGTCGCTCCGTATTCAATCGTCTTCCTTTAGTCCTAACGACCGGACTTGTGTTGGCTCCCCCCTCCTCCGGAATGGAATTAACCGGGAGGTTTTCAGACTCCGAGAGGGAGAGGTTGGCTGAATGCGCCTTCTATTAGCAACCCTTCTCGCGTTACAGCCTACTTTAAATTTCTGTATTCAGCCTCTCCACTTGCGCACAATCGAATCTGTGATCAACAGGCCGTCGCGGCGCGACGCGGCGCGTCGGCTGATGACGTGGAAGAAGTTGATGTACTCGCGCGCGCCTCTACAGTGGTTGACAGAGCTCAACGACGCATGGTGGGACGCCACCAGTGTGGCGGCTGACATGTTTATGTGTGTCGTGCAGTCATTTCATCTTCTGCTCACGTAATTATCTTTTTATCGGAATCCGAGATGGGGCAGTTCAGAGCTCTTTCAATATCGTCGGCCGTAATAATAAAAAACCTTACATTTTGGCGGACGCAGATTATATATCTTCCTTACAGTATTTTTCTCTCTGGCTTATTCCAAGACCGATTCGTTTATTGTCGATTTACAACTCTTGGCTCAGTCTGTCAGTATATCAACGTGTGATAACGTCTCACAAATCACTCGCACGCCTGTTTGTGTTTTTATAATTTAAAAGAGAACAACACAGATCATCTCTTGACGAAGAGGAAAATTTAAATCAGTTTCCTTTACCGGAAACATTTTGCAGATAATCAACAATTTGAAACTATTATGCTTCTCCTTGGTTCAGACGACGAAGTCACAAAAACGTTTTCCTTCTCCGGTATTTGTCATTCTCACAAAAAATAGTGGTTTTCCTTGAGTGTACAAGTGTGTAACGCCGCAGAACTACTGCAAGGTCTCAAATGTCAAGTACAAAAGCTCAAGAACTTGGCCGCGAGTCGGCGACTTCAGACGATTTGCTTTTGCGCGAGTCACGTGGCACGCTCATAACGCTACGGCGATCGATGCAGAAATAAAGAGCAGTGTGCGACGAATGGAAAATACACTAACAAATTGGATACAAATAAAAAACTACATTTGCAAACAATTCGTAGTCACATCTCGCAAACAAAAGATATTCAACACACGCACCCAAGAAACCAGCGGCTACCATGCATTTCGTTTTCCTTCCGATTCCTTGTCAGTTTTCTTTAAAATATCACTGAAAACTTAAGAAATTGGTAGTAATACGAATTTCCGAATTTATAAATCTTCTGACTTGTTGAGAAAATGTAGCAATTATTATTGACAGCGCACGGAAATAGCGTAACGGAGTTGTCATTTTAAGTTGTTTTCGTGAGTTGGCCGAATTTGAAAATTCTCAACAACCAATTCTTCGCACATGTATTTCTTCCTTCGCACTTTGCAGAACTTGTTCCAGAACGATCAATAAAAGAAATGATTTTAGTTAGATCATAAGAAAATAAAACGGAAATAACAAATCTTCGTTGAACAGTAAGGAATGATTCACGTTCTTAAATTTTACTTGTAATTGTTTTAAAACTCATTCATTGTAAACTTACATCAATAGAAGAACTTTTAAAACCGACTTATGCTCAAATAAGATTCTATTTTTCAATGGCACGTGCAGAATGCGCCTAGGAGAACCAATGGCTTGTTGTCACCCTGCGCAGGACTGAGGAAGTCGAACGGACGGGCATGAGGGCTCGGAGGGCAAGAGAATCAGCTGGCGAGAAGGTGAGCAAGTCGGACTGCCATGAATGAGGGTTTGCAGGGCAAGGAATGAGCTAGCGATAATGCGAGCAAGTCAAACGGTGTGATGACTCGGAGGGCAAGAGACTGAGCTGCCTATGAGGCGAGCAAGACGAACGGGCGTGAGGGCTCGCAGGGCAAGAACATGCGATAGCGATGAGGGGAGCAATAAGTCCCGAGTCGAGTGTACTGGTCGAGCCTAAGAGTAAAATCGACTATGTGCAGGTGGCTACTAGGAAAGTATGGAAATACGATTCTGGATTTGACAAGTTTGAGAAGAGAAATCACTGGAAGGCAATTAGTGATATATACATATATTTTGACAACTGAAAGAATGTGGGGATGATGTGTACAATTGAACAACGAAATTAAGACTGTTTGGATGAAGTAACAAGGTTCAAAGATTAAATTCCGTCGTGTTCGACCATCTACCAATATTCTATGAATCTGTAATTCCACCGTGGCAGACATAAAATTCGCATTCGAAACTTACAAGTAAATAAACAGTACAACATGGATTTCAGTTTTCCACTATTATATTAAATGCACGAGATGTCCATTGGCGTTAGGGCGTGATCTCGTTAGGAGGCAGGATGAGCGGGTAAACAACGATAACGATAATGCAGAAGTAGCTAGGGCGACGATTATGAATTAGATTGATTAGTGTTTCCGGGTGCGTACACGCCTAATGTCTTTATTCCCGAATATGTAGTGTATGTTTATCGCAGGCGGCGGGGGCAGCAGGTATCTTCCCTCTCTGAATGGTGAGATTCGGTGCCGACCTACATGTTCTGCGGGTTGTCCGTTACCGGTATATCCCGCCAGAGTGAACCGGTGAACTAAGTTGCTGACTGGTCTCGGGATGTGTGGTGATGCAATACATGTACGTGTAAAGTGAGTAAGCAAGGGGTGAAAAGAAAAGGAAGGGGAAGGCAAGATCGCACGTGGTTTATGGCCCGTTTGTAGGGTACTGCTCCAGCATTCGCTTGGTGTGGAACGGATAAACCACCGCCTCTAGAATTCTTCACGAGAAAACGACTGCCCCGCTATTTAGCGAAACTCTTGCCACATTCAGAACTCGAACCTTACAACTTCCCGAACAGAGGCACGGCAGTGACATCAGTTGGCGCTCGGATCCAACTAAGCCAGGAGGAGGAGAACGATCGACAGCAGAAAGTAGAGGTGGAAGAAGAAAAGGAATACGAGGCCAAGGAGCAAGCCGATAAGGAAGCCACGTCGGGAGGGGAGGAGGAAGAGGATGTGACGCGAGGGCGTCGTCGAGTAGCGCGCGCAGCCCGCGGGGCGCACGATTGGGCGCACAGGCGATCTGCGCGTCGGCGGCGAGCGCGTAATGGGCGCGGCGCAGCGCCGCCACCGCCGCCGCCGCCGCCGCTTCCCCACACAAACGCCATGAAAAATTTCTTAATAACGGGGGTCGGGCGACCGTGCGCGCGCCTCGCCGCACCACGCCTCGCGGCCGCCCCCTCCGCGCCCCACCCCCGCCCCCCACGCCCCGGCGCCCCGCCCGCGCGCGCGCCTTATCGCCCCGGTGATAAGCCCCTTAAATGATTACGGCAATTTATTTGAGCAGAAACAGTAACTGTGCCAAGTAATAATGAACAACTTAGTTCGGCGCGGAGGCGAGGCACGGAGCGGCGCGGAGGCAAGCCCCCCGATGCGATCTGAAGCCGCGCGCCTATCTGATTGACATTTGAATATAAATGGGCGTGCACCGGGCGGCATTGTATTCGGCTGGTGTTAACTTGTGAACTGCTCCGATAAGTGCGCTGGACGCTTATGTAGGGGGAGGGTCGACCGCAGCGCCGCACACATCCGGTGGCCGTTTCACGCGTCCTCCCGGGAGAGCACGGCACGACCTCTGCAGCGTCCGAAAAGCGGTCCCAAAATCGTATTCACACGCTTTTTTATTTATTTATGGAACATCAAAAATATTTAAAATCTGTGTCTCATGTACTAAGGAAAGAAGTATATTTTGTAAATGTTTTCTGAAATTCTGAGATCCCTACCCTAACCCATATACAAGTTGAATTCTGAAAGCAGATGGAAATGAGGGTTTCTGGCAAGAAATGATAAGAAAGTATTCGCTCCGGTGTAATAAAATAGATTTGCAAAGGCAAATTAGCTATAGATTTTGGCTATTATTCCTCACCGTCTCCTTATTTAAGGAATCGATTTCCTGACGAGGGAACATGAAGAACGGTTATTTGAATGACTATATTTCCACCTGAACTCTAGAAGAAGTACATAAATAATGAAGTTACACCGCTTAATTGAGAGCCATTCTTAGGCGGAAGATGATGAACTTGCCGAATAAACTTTTGGAGTTTGTAAAATTTGCTTCAAAAATGTTTAGACAAATTTTTAAATTATTTTCTTTGATCGTAAATATTTGGTCATCTATTCAATCCAATTGACAGCCTTACTTCGAATTCTCTCATTCAAATTAAGGTAATACAAATACCTTTTGGGGATGTATATCTAGTATGATATAAAGATGGAAAGAAGTTCATTGTCAGATAATGTCAAACTTAAGAAAATGTCATTTGCTTATTTTTGAAGTATTCTTCATATATCCTTACAACTTGAAGAGTGTTTTGTCGTAATTATACTCCACATTCTCATCTCAATTTTTTGAAAGATTTTAAGTTTACATTTTACAAAAATGTATTCTAGAAAGAATGCCCCTTTTTGCCCATTATATTTTACTGGTTTTTTAAAGTAATGCTTAGTTTGCGTCTATTTGAACAATGAGGGAGCATATTTCTGGTATATCTATCTTCCCTCCATTACTTCATCTTTTGGTGTTCGCTTAACCGTTTAGGGGAGACAGTAAACAATGCACCAAATCAGCAAGGTGGAAATCAGTCTTTGTGAATGTCTTACTTCAGTGATGATTGCTATATCATTGCTCACAAGTATATTGCCACATATTTTTGTGAACGACATAATACGTCACGTGTGCATCAAAACGAACTCGGAACATCCGAAACATACCGACAGGTGTGGAATCAAACTATTTTAACCTTGCTTTAGAAAAAAAAATTATAGATCATTGCATCATATGTGACTGTTATTTGCGATCTATTAGTAAAGATTCCGGTACATTGGTATTCCAACATAAAATTTCTCTTATTGACATCAATCGCCAATCACATAAGAGCAGAAAACAATTAAGTCGTACTGCACAACCAAACGAAATAAAAATATGAGACACTGTAAGCAGCGCAAAATTGGATGCCACCGGGGTGTCTTCAGATGAGCAATTACGAGCAGCGCTCCGCATCTTACTCCCCCGCTCGAACCGTGCCCCGCCCCGCCCCTCCCCTCTCCTCCCCTCCCCGCCCCGCCCCGCTCTGCTCACCCCCGCGACCCGCTCCGACCTGCCCTGTCATGCCCCTCCCCGTTCCACGCACCTTGCCCTCCGCTCCGCCACACCCCTCCCCGACCGGGAGTGTTGCTCAGTGCACCAACTGATTTCACAACAGTTCCTCTGACCGGGAAGTCCTAGTTTCGTGTCCCGACGGTGGCAGGGTTTCGACACTAGCTAGATAGCTAGGTCAAATTCAGTCTGTGACTCGACGAGAATTCTAGCGGCCAGCTGCTCTGATCAGTAGTTTTCTGTGAGTTCTCCGATCGACAGCAGGCGCAGTACATTAACAAGCAGGCTACGGACCGCGCGCCATCTTTCCTACCTCTTTCTTGTTCTATTCTCACCCTTACTTACACACTTACATGCACTACACTACCACACTTGCAGGGAGACCGGTCGGGAGCTTAGAGTTTGTCCCGACTAGGGCAATGCCTCGATGGTGGGAGATACCTGATTGGGGAGTACCCCGCTAACAGACGGTAGGTCGGCGCTGAATCTCGCCATTCAGCGGATGAAGTTCACTGCCACCTCCCGAGGGAAAACATGAACTACACTTACGGTACTAACGACATTAGCAGTTGATACGCCCGGAATCACTTTTCAGTCAACCAACCAATCGATCATACAAGAAAACACCCCGCCCCGATCTTGAATTGAATTGATGCCTTATTTTACGTGGCGAGACTCAGGCCATGAGGCCTGCTCTTCAGTCTGAACACACAAATTTTGCTACGCTCCTTTCACCAACCATGGGAGAAAGAAGGTATTACTTGGGCGACGAAACAGGCGATTTGAATTTTGCTCAGAGGCATCATTTAGGCTTGAGGATCTTTTACATGCAATAAATATACTAACATGGGACAGCCGGCTTTACCTCCCCTCCGAAGGAAGGCGTACGAAAGATTTTTTCGCCCTTAAAATTCCACGGCTTCGATCGGGTTTCAACCCGCGAACTTGGGTCAAACTGTCCCATCTGTCCCGGCTAATCGTTAAACCATCGTCGCTACACCTATCCCTCCTCCCGTCTTCCTCAACACCTCGCTTCGCCGCTTCCCGTTCGGGGTGAAAGGTCGCTCGGATCGGTGTCGCGCGTCGGGGTCACCACTACACCGACCTGTGAACGGAGGGGACTCTTAGGGATGATGGTACGACCCCCGCCACCGGTATATGCTCTCCCTTCACGGGACATTACCCGTGAATAATCCGAGCGAACGATCGGGAGCCGCGCCATGCACAAAGAGTCGGGAACGGCGATTCGTGGGTCGCCCTTTCCTACTATGAAGATGATCCTTTGAGATTGATTCCCGGATCCTTTGAGGAAATGCTGAGATGGTCCCTTGTTTTGCTTCTGGACATAAATGTAACTTCATTATCTGTACACGTCTTCTAGAATTCAGTGGGAAATATATTTATTCAAATTATCGTTCTCCATGTTGTTGTTGCCGGAAGTAGTACTCCTTGATGAAGTCATGATGAGGGGTAAGAGTCCAAATTTATTGCGGATTTACCCTTGAAAATGTTTTATTACATTGGAGCGAATATTTTGTTAACAATCCTTGCAAAAACACTCCTTTTATTTTTGTATTCAAAATTCAACTAGTATATAGCTTAGGCTAGGGAACACGGAATTTGGAAAACAGGCACAGATTTTACTTCTCCCCATAGCACGTCTCACACAGTTTTAATTGTTTTTGACGTAAAAGAAAAAGAAAATAAAAAAGATAGCGCTGTCTGCAGCGACTCTGACTGGGAGTTCCGACAGTGGTGGATTGCCATAACTAGCAACAAACAGCGAAGTCGAATACAGGCGCTGTCTGGAGGGGAATTCTAGCAGCCGGCTGCTCTGATCGGTAGTTCTCCGTGTCTTTTCCCATCAATACCAAGCAAATGCAGGTGCAGTGTCTTACCATGTGGGCCACGGATAGCGCGCGATCTTCCTTTTCTGATTCTTGTCCCCTTTGCTCCCCTTGCGATCACACACATCGTTACATGTACTACCACGGATGATGCAGACCGCAGACGTTTGATACCACAGATTTTGTGGACCAGTCAGGAACTGATATGTTTTGCCAGATTGGGCAGCCCTCTAGGGAAAATATCTAGAGGTATATGTTACTGAGAGATATATTTTTGTCCCTAATGCACAATGATTGGTAATGAGTTTTACTGGCTGTCATGACTGAGAGGTTTTAATATAGGCAGAAAATGCGGTATTATAATTTTCCGTAACCATTAGTGAGGCGAGAAAGTGCTTTCTGTTGCGCCACTAGCTTTTTATCCTCCATCTGCCTCTCACTTACAAATCTCATGCCAAATAAAGGAATTGCATTGTATGTCATTCATCTCGCTGTCATGCTACTATCCATATGTGTACGCATGTCATAGACATCTTCTTTCACAATACCTTTATTTCCTCCTCCCTGGCTATTGTGTTAGCTTCTCACGTTGATCACCACCAATGCACATTCCGTGCCATTGTATCTACATTCTTCCCACCGCACCTAGCTCACTCACCTGCCAACAGTCACGCACCCCATTAAACTATTGCTCTCTCCAGAAATCGCACATCAACGGGCGTAGAAGCAGAATACGTCGCTGATAGCACACGAAACAGCCGTCAGACTTCCATGCTTATCCAGTAGTTGGATTCACATATATTTAGATGAAATGCATGTTACTTACTTCACAGTCGATCCAGACGTTTCATTCGTACCATCGTTCTGTGTTAATAGGTAAAATTTTACAAGGCACAATGGAAACGGAAAATAATGGTAATATTTTACAAGGACACAAAATATCTTGTGAAAGTAAAGTATTCACGGTGGTTACATAGCACGCCCCAAAACTTCTAAATTTAATTTTTTACCGTCGCCCTTTCTTCTTTCAAGCCACAAGACGTTTCCATCTTTAAAACAAATGTTCATTAGTGAATAATGGTTGCTCACCGTTGAAGCAAATTATTCTCGCGGCACCTCTGTCTGGTTCCAACTTCAGAACCCCATCTCTACAACCCCTGAGATCATTGAATGCCTAAGTTGCTTGTAAAATTTCACACTCCCTTTCACACCCAAAACTCTTTTCACAATCCCTTATTCTTTACTTATCTCCTCAGAATCTTATCTTATTAATTTTTCCGACGTTTCATCAATTTTTATTTATTCAAGTTGTCGGGTTCCTTCAACAACTAAGATCATACACATCCTTGAGTAATGATTAGGGGGCAGATTTTGATTACCTAAAATATCACCAAAAATGATCAATAAAACCCCCTTAAAATGCCCTAAATTCAAAGAAAAATGACGTAAAAAATTAGATGAACATCAATTCAGATGGACAACTCAATATGCTTGATATGTTGCTGATATAACCCAGACTTCTTCCTTTCGTTCTAGTGAACTCAGCTTGCAAACCTTTTGTATGGACTATTCTTTATCAGGAAATATCTGTCTTTAGTAATCGCCCAATCGGTCGATCCGACAATGGCGCTCATGCGTGTCGTAGGAACCTAAGATTGCATACTGCCACCGGCTGGCATTACACCAAATTCTGTGGTGAACATTTGTTGCATCTCGATAAAATTATTCCAAGCAAGTAGCACTAAAATATTAAAATCGACGAAATAAACGAAATATGATTTAAAAATGACGGAAATAGATAAAAAAAATAACGTCGTCGTGAAAAATGCATAAGAAGCCGAATAATAATACATAAAAATATGATTTCCTTTTGTCATAGCATACAATTACTGGCTATACTAAAAGGAATTGTTCTGAAGTGAAAAGACAAACAAAAATGACCAGGCGAATGATGGACTGCGAAGCAAAGCAAACTTCCAGATAAAATCAGAAAACTTATATTTATTCAACACAAGTTCCACATTGAATGGGTGGAGATCAAACCAGAGCACCAGCGGTAAAAGCCTCATGCATATTTCCTCCTTCACCATTCCTCCAGCATTCTCACTCTACCCCACCCTTGCATCCCCCGTTCCACAATTCGAAGCGCGAGCATAATGATGGCCACCGAAGGGCTTCCACTGAGGCATTGCGTCGGCTGGAAGGGTCTTCCTCGCCCTTCGGCGCGCAAGCCACCAGGTGGCGCAAGCCGGAAGTGCGCTGTTCCTCTTCCACCGCCCCCGCCGCTCTCACCGCCTCCTCCCCCCCTTGGGCGACGGGCAACTGCAGGTTGAAGTGGTGCGACGCGCAAGAAACGTCCCTCGGGGTGGCGCTCGAGGTGCAGCTTGCGCGTCTCAAAGCAAACGACGCCGCCGGCGCTTCCTGTCGCCATTCTCTCCGTCCCCTCCGAGAGGCAAGAGCCATTCAAAGCTGCCGACGCCCGAAATACGAATTAATCCAAACCATATCCAAATTTAAAGACTAATTTTAGATTAATTAAAGGCTATATTCGCGACGATTATGCTCTTGAATTTCCAAAAATCGTGGGTGCTGCTTGCTTTAGATGGCTAGATGCGAGTTCCTCCGAAGGCGCTCGGATCCAGGGCGAATAGAGGCTTTAAAATACAAACTAAACCAAACCATATCCAAATTTAAAGTCTAATTTTAGATTAATTAAGGGCTATATTCGCGACGATTATGCTCTTGGATTTCCAAAAATCGTGGGCGCTGCTTGCTTTAGATGGCTAGATGCGAGTTCCTCCGAAGGCGCTCGGATCCAGGGCGAATAGAGGCTTTAAAATACAAACTAAACCAAACCATATCCAAATTTAAAGACTAATTTTAGATTAATTAAGGGTTCTATTCGCGAATTTTATGCTCTTGGATTTCCCAAAATCGTAGGTACTGCTTGCTTTTGATGGCTAGATACCTCCGAAAGCGCTCGGATCCAGGTCGGATAGTGGCTTTACATTCACATAGTCCATTTTGAACACAAGAGTTCAAAATGGCTGAAAAATAATATGAGTACATCTTGTCACCATTTCTCTCAATGTGGAAATAACGCAATTTCGCGGAATTTTACAACTTTATTAAAAGCTCACATTGGGTTATATCTCAGAGTTTAAATATTGCATTTTGATAGTTCAGCAATCTTTTACGTGTTCAAATATAAGATCTTTATCAACAGAGATATTACAGTTAAAAATTTGGAAAAATTCCAAAATTCCAATTTTTAGGACAGTATACCTTTTAGTAATTCCATTTTTATATTAAAAGCAAGGAAAAATTAAGACTGTAACTCTATATTTCTTTGAAAAATTATTCTCCAAAAATTCGAAATTTGTTCATTTGTGTTTGATAGTTTTGGTTCCAAGTATGACCCAAATGAGAACACATTAGGTAAATAAATATCATTTTAATGTCTAGGCCAGAGTTTATTGAATGCAATGAAAAATTTAAAAAGCCACAACCTACTGCTGAATAATTTACAAAACCGAAAATGTCTACAAACGAAGAAAGTGGCACGCGGCTTGCAACAAAAATGAGCGCCATTTGTGAATTACGTATATTCATGTTTTTTAAAACTTTTGAACTATCAAAACATAAAGGAATTTATATACAAAGTATGATTTTTTTATATGGTCGAGCAAACAATTTAATTAATTCTGGATCACTGAAAAAGGAATTACCCACTGGAATAACCCAGGGAGGAATTCAAACCTACACTAGAAAGTGTTATTTGTGTATCTCTTATTTTAATTTTACTGATCTTACCTTCTACCAATTTTTTTAATTTGAGGTATCTTTGCATTATTTACAGTAACAGAAGAGATCTTAGAAGCTACTGGCCAAAACTAAAAAGTCTGACAGAAAAGCAAAATATGAATATTTAAAAAATACTCGGTTATTTCTTGGCTACGAGAAATATTTAAATAAGTATCAACCAAAAAAAGAAAATATCATTTATTGTTAAGCGAGTAGGACTTATAATTTCATAGATTTTTACTTCCAGACTTTTCATGTAAGCCCATAGTAGGAAGAAACGTCGAGAACACATATATCGCGAATTTCTATAAGTGAAATTACTCTTTTCTCGAGGTCTGAATTGGAAACATAATCAGTGTGTTCTGCTACAAAAGGGATGAGTAGAATCCAAATGCTCCATACATTCCTTTCATGAGGCTTCTCCTACTCTCTGCGCTTCTAATCGTCAATGTACGTCATAATGAAGCTACTCGATCTTAAGTCTGCAGAAGAGACGACCAACCGTCGATGTGCGCATTCAAATCCGCTTTCGGGAGTTCAGTTTAATGGCTGTGGTGCATATAACTATTAATGTCTATAGCTATTGTAGCGAATTGCCTCGGCAGGCAGTGAGTCACTGAATAGTATTGTTACATGATGACAAAAGCAAATAAAGGGTGTCATCAATAAAAGCATTATATCAGAGTGCTACGACTAAATGCTTAGCACTGTTTGTATTCATATTTTGGTAACAATAAAAATTTAGAAATAGATTGGAAGAATGCGTTCACATATGAGGCTCTTCTCCCAAGATCTATTATGATTGAAGGCGCCACACTGCTTTGCACGTCCACTTTTTCAGGACGTTCTTTTTAATAGATCATATAATCTTACATAATTGTGTATTATGGAAGTGGAATATCTATTTAATTCTACAAAAAGAAATATAACATATTTAATAGTAGATATTGCAGTTTGAGAACGTTATATATATAATTTTGACTATTAAAATAATCATTAAAATTTTTCTTCGTAACAAGTATGTACAGTAAACCCTCATTAACACGAATGTTTTTAGGGACCAAAATAATCAGAGTTCATGTTATAAAATTTCGTGTTATCCGATTATTATAAATGTCCGTATGACCATAATGTCATGCTGGAATTAAGTTTTGTTCGTGTTACGGCGATATTCATGTTAAGCGAGTTCGTGCTATCGAGGGTTTACTGTATTTTCAGATCTGTTACATACCGAAGAGGATCTTTGACATAGAGATGGAAAAGTCTATATATAAGAAAATAAAATGACTCACATCATCGTTTATTACATAATTGATTGATATTAATACAGTAATCACCCTTGATTTTAATAATGGAAAGTTACTTCCAACAGCTCTTATGTCTTTTGTTTTAGATTTCGTAACTATGTTTATTCCGAGTAATTCTTAATTCCGAGTAATAAAAAATTACGTATTATAATCATCTTATTTTGGGGGGTACTCAAGATTCTGAACCTTCATTTTCTTACAACCTGATAAAAGGAAAATTTAACTGGTGCTTTTAGGTTCGATATCGGTTACGGAATTTCCCTTGATTCTTACAACTTCCAAATCTCTCTGAAGCTATCTCGTTGGTACTGATGTTCTGTGCCTCCGGATACCATCTGCATGCAATAATCAACAATATTCACAAAACAAAATATTTGAATTAAAATGAAAGCCATTCTCTGAAGTCGATCATAACATCTAACACGCACTAGAATCTGCCTGAGAATCTGGGAAGTTTTTTATAGTATAATTTCTGGGCTTTACAGGTTGCCAGTATTATTTGAAAAAGCAATGCAAGGGATACACTCAATTCGCCAATATGTGACTTATACACCGAAATCATGCGCATTCCTTTAAACAAAGCGCCTCTTCGTAAGAGTGAGCGAAACAAAATCGAAGAGCAATTCCAAGTTTTGCAGAAGTCGATACACATTTTTTTTAACACTGTTGACATTTTGTCAATAGTTAATATCGGCTTTATACATCCAAAATCCAGAATCACTTTTCGTTGAATCTTTTATTAGCCCAGATTCTCTTTATACATCCACTCCTTGCATAAAAAGTGACACAACTTTTCGATAATTTTTTCTACTGTGATTCGCATCACCATCAAATATATTAGAGGGTAAAATTGAAACATGGACTTCGAAATTAACCATAACGTCCGGACGGTGCATTCAACCTCTCGATTCCAAGTCGGAATTTTGCCCGCGTCCGGTCTCGAACGTTGACCTCCTGGGCACATAACATGAGCGTCAGCGACCTCTGCGGGCGCTCCGGTCAGTATGGGACCGTCCTCGCATGAACGGATGCAGACAATGGACTCCTAAACACCCCTCGGTTACAGTACACGGCTGTACTTGTTTCATAGGGGTAACGGGAGTATTGACCTGTGGCTTTGACGACTCGGGACAGATATGGAGGTTTTGGACTCGGAATTTGTCGATTTACTGCATTTTACCCACAAAATAGTTCCAGTTCTAACTGATCGGTTTTGTTAATTTATTTACGATTACTCATGGTTTATTTCGCTCGGGAAACGTCTACTGCTATTTCTGATTTGTATGCGTATCTGTTAAACGAACTGTCATAAAAAAAACTACTATTAAATTATTTTCCCCATCTTCGTGAAGAAGCAAATTTACGTATCGTGAAAATAACGTTTCAACTGAACAAAACTTTTATGATAATACAGATATCATGCTTGAAGCATATTAGACGGAATATAATGGAAATAGAAAGTAGTTAGGCGGAATCACATTATTCATGTTACAATGTGTTTTAGTGAAACAAAATTTTAGTCGTTCACTGCGCTGTTATGTCAAACACAAGCCATACTATTTATTAAAGTCTCGCGAGCAGCTGATAGTGTAATATTTATATGAACAAATTAAAACATTTATTTTGATGATTACAGTGTCATTAGCCGCTCCTCATTCACTGATTCCCGAAGGCTAAAGTAGTGGTACTATGGTTCAAAGTACTAAGACTTCCTCTTCTGGATACTGGATCTCAAAACTTTGTCGGTCTATGTGAAATTTGTGCAGAATCTCCCGCCTCGCATTCCACCATTGCTCTATTATCATCCATAAAATGTCATAATTATATAACCATTAATATTTGCTGATCCATCGAGATGTGATAATAATATATGAGGACTGGAAAACCCATTGCAGCAAGAGAGAGCTGTTACTGCTTGGTCTGGAGGAGGCTCAGCGACCGGCTGCTCTGATCGGTAGTTTTCCGTGGTTTCTCTGATCAACACCAGCCGAATGCCGGAGCAGGCAATTCAATAAACGGACCACGGACCGCGCGCGATCTGTCCTTCCTCTTCCTTGTCCTATCCTCTCCCCTTACACACACACTTACACTAACATGAACTACACTACCACATATTCCGGGAGACCGGTCGGGAGCTTAGAGCTTGTCCCGGCTGGGGCGGTGCCCCGCTGGTGAGAGAGTCCTGGTTAGGGGGAAACCCCGCTAGCCGATGGTAGGTCGGTGCCGGATCTCGCCATCCAGCAGGGGATGATCACCGCCATCTCCCGACAAAAAACATGCACTACACTAACGGGACTAATGACCAAAGCAGTTGACGCGCCCGGAAACACGAAAAAATCAATCAAAAAACACATCGCATCCGTGCGCGCAGACGCGTTGTTAGGGCTCTGTGGTATTTTCGGACCAATCACCGCCCCTCTGCTTTACGATGGCCTCTCTCTCTTCGACTTAATCACCGGCACACAGCACCTAAGCGCAGTTTTAGAAGAAGAAGATTTGAACCGACGCGACGCAAGTCACGAACATACGCTGGTTAGGAGCGTACAATACGTCAGCGATCTCAGCTAAACAGGCATCTGGAAGTCAGGAATGCCAAAACTTGCTCATGTGTTTTATTTAGGATGTTTCCGTCTGCTAACTGCCTAGAGTGGAGTCCTTCAAATACTGATTTTTTTTATTACAGTATTATAAAGAATCTTTTTTATTGTAATAGCTCATAAAATGACATCTTAGTTCAGATTATGACGTATTGGACGTAAATTATGACGTAAATGGCACAAATTATTGCGTCATCATACATTCAATCAATCGCAGCGAGAGAATCGTAGGGTAGTAGCGGTAAATCGAACAGCCGTCCACTATTTCTTCGCACAGATGTCAAATACCCATGACGTCACAATAAAGTTATTTCTAAAAATTGTTTTATTCTCTTATAAGTTTATAATGGTGTTACTAAAATTTTCGTCTTTGTAATCTTGCTTTGTCGCATTCCTACACATTTGAAAACTAGCATTTAACGTCACTCGTTTTCAACCCATGTACTAATGCAATAAATCTCAACATTATAAACTAGTTGCATAATACACTATTATTAAACGAAACGATATTTCTAACTATATGGCCCTTCAATAGTACAAAACTGACCGTAAAAGGACGAAAGTGCTGCATTTAGTAGTACGATGCCATTGCGCAATGGTCAAATGACACCGAGTGTTCCAAGAAGTAATAAATGGGACACACTGCTGTCAACAGCTGTAAGTACAGTGAGGGGAGCCATGCAAGGCGGGATCCAGCCTCGCCTCGACGCCGCACGTGCGAAGGCGGAGGGAGTGGGGGGTCGGGGGCGGGCAAGGCGGGGTGGTAGTGCAGGGAATGCGGGTGCGGGGTTGCTGAGGTGCGGGAGGTGAGGCGTGCGGGGAACGGGTGCAGTGGGCGGGGAACGGGGTGCTGGTTTGGCGGGGAGCAGGTTGCGAATGGAGAGCGGGTTGTGGGGTGGCGGGTTGTGGGATGGCGAGTGGCGGATGGCAGGGAGCAGGTAGCGGGTTGCAGGGATGGTGGGGGGGCGAGTGAGGGCGGGTTGTAGGGGAAGCGGTTTGCCGAATGGTGGGTTGGATTGCGGATGGCGGGGAGTGTGTGGCGGGGAGGAGTGCGGGGAGTGGGGTGGCGGGGAGTGAGTGGAAGTGGGGGAGGTGCGGGCGGGGGGAGGAGGGCGGGGAGTGTGTGGCGGGGAGTGTGGCAGTGGGAGTGTGTGGCGGGGAGTGTGTGGCGGGGAGTGTGTGGCGGGGAGTGGGTGGCGGGGAGTGGGTGGCGGGAGTGGTGGTGGAGGTGGCGGGGAGTGTGGCGGGAGTGTGTGGCGGCGTGGCGGGAGGGCGGGGAGTGTGTGGCGGGGAGTGTGTGGCGGGGAGTGTGTGGCGGGGAGTGTGTGGCGGGGAGTGAGGGGCGGGGAGTGGGTGGCGGGGAGCTGGTGGGGAGCGGGTGGTAGTGGCGCGGGTTGCGGGGGGGGCAGCGGAGTGGTGGGTAGCGGGTTGAAGTGATGACAGGGAGCGAGTAGAGAGCGGGTTTGCTGGGGAGCGGGTTGCGGGGATAGCGGGGAGCGGGTGGGGTGCAGATGGCGAGGGAGCGTGTTGCGGGCAGCAGGTTGTGGGGACCTGGTGGGGAGCGGGTGGCAGTGGAGCGGGTTGCGGGGGGAGCGGGTTGCGTGGGGAGGAAGTTACGTCGTTTGGCGGGGAGGGGGGTCGGTGGATGCAGAAGAGTCGCAAGTGGTCAAGGGAGGCGTCGCGAGTGCCTTCTCGCCATGAAGCAGCCACAACCTCCATTCTTTAGGGTCGTAATGCTGTGCGAGGGTTCGCAAAGCACGTACTAAACGTAAAGCCATTGCCAATGTATGCTACTTAACGAAATACGACGCGATATAACATTTTATAATTGTGCGAGACGCATGGAGACAATGGATACAATCGTTCCGTACCTTAACTTACGATTGGCTATGGCCTTGTGAGGAAGGGTAGCGAACCAATGGTTTAGGCTTTAATGGAGGGTGAGAGATGACTTCAGGAGCAGGAAGAGAATTTTTCTTATGCTTGGTACTGCTGTATCTTAAATAAAAATGTGTTATAAGCGTTACTGGCAATAATACCTCAGAGAATGCCTTACACCATATTCTGTTAACATGCATTAAAACAAATTTTTAGACTCTGGGGTGGGGACATACCAATTCAGTGTCTGTAGTTTCTCGACTATTCACAATCAGGAATGCAATTATAGTTTACTGAAATGGTATATGAAGACCATTCCAAATTTCACTCGTGGTGGAAATATCGCCGTGCTAAACGAATAGCACAACAAACAAATAAAATAAATAAAAATAGCAAAGTAATAAACGCATCAAAAATTAACATAAATCAAATTAAAATTTTCACACAAAATGAAAATTAAGAGAAAGCTAGTGTGTAAGTTGAATAACTAAACAAATTCTCAGAAAACAGTTCAAATAAAAAAGAGTTACTAGTTAAACTATCAAACGGAACATGAGACTTCTTGAACTGGAAGCCAAAATCCATTCCTTTTTATAGTTCTCCGTACAGCGAAGATAATATACACCTTTCCCCTCATGTTTATTATTGAACAAAACGAGTCTGCGTATAATATACGAGTATATCTGCAACAGGGCTGCAGGTTAGTTGTTTCAGGACTCTTCCACGAAGAGCAGCACTCGTTTCGTTGAGACCAGGCTTCCAGGTGCATTCAAAAGTGAATGCTCCGCCTCTGGTCGTATATCTTTGGAGCAGGTCAGCTGCTGTCTGGACGTGAATTCTGGCGACCGGCTGCTCTGATTGGTAGTTTTCCGTCGTTTCTCCGTTCAATACCAGGCGAATGCCGAGGCAGTACACTACAAAACTGGTCATGGTCTGTGCCCGATCTTTCCTTCCTCTTCCTTCCCCTACTCTCACCCTTTCTTCCCCACACACATCACGCACTACACTACCACCACATGTCGTAAAACAAGTCGGGATCTTACACTCGAGAGCTTGTCCCAGTTGGGGTGGTGCCCCACTGGTGGAGAAACCTGGATGAAGGAAACCTCGCAAGTCTACGTGTAGGCCGGTGCTGGATTTCACTCTCCCGCGGGGGAAGGTCACCACCACTTCTTGTGATAAAACCATACTTTACACTTACTGGACTAATGACTATAGCAGTTCTGGCAACATATCACTCAGTCAGATAAGCCGGTCTCACTCGCAGCGTTCTGTCGCCTTTTCGCGAATTCCCTTTTCCTCTACCCCTTCATTTTAACCTTGTTTTACCCCTTGTTTTGCTTCTGAACATAAATGTAACTTCATTATCTGTGCACATATTCTAGAATTCAGTGAGAAATATAGCTATTTAAATTATTTTTCTCCATGACGACGTTGCTGGAAGTATTATTCTTTGACGAAGGACACGATGAGGGATAATAGCTCAAATTTATTACTGATTTACACTTAAAAATAGATTTTATTACATTGGAGGGAATATTTTATTAACAATTCTTGCAAAGACGTTCATTTTCTTTCTGTGTTCTAAATTCAAGTTGTATATGGCTTAGGGTGGAGATCACAGAATTTTGAAAACGTGCACAGATTTTACTTCTCCCCGTAGCACGTCACACACGATTTTTAACTGTTTTTGTCGTAAAATAAATAAATAAATAAACCCATTTTCTCTCTCGCCTCCCAAAACTTTCTCAGACGGCATTCTGAAGAAGTAGAAATGTTCAGTGGAATATTTGGTAAATTATTTGTTCCATTTGTCAAATACTGCCCATGTACAAAGATTGAAACTTGTAAGAATGTTTGACAGTCCATTACACCTACAAAACAATGTTAAGTACGGAGTGTGTCAAATCTTAAATACATTAGTATTTACGTATTTTCTCTCCCCTTCATACAATTTTATCCATTTTGCTCTCTCTTTTGCAATTGTCTTTGCCTTCTGTCATTTGGTATTTCTGTAATTGCGTATTTTTTCATATTCGAAAAGTATTACTAAGGATTTTCCAAAAGAAAATAACTAACATTTTTCGATTGAGTTCAATTATTTTTTTGAATTTTATGGAGTTTATGACCCATACATCTCCCTTTAGTGAATCCTTCATCACTTTTAGATACAGATTCCATTCTTTCATTCTTCACCATTTCCCACCTACATTTCTCGTCCTCGCCGTCTCCATATTTGGACATTCTACTTCGCAAGTTAGTTCATCTAGTTGGCACTAGGAGATTTTAGAGGACCATAGACCAGTGCCTGAAACAGATATTGCGCGCAGTATCTTTACGCACCCGCATCGGCAGCTACCTAGCTTACGTAACAAGTTACTATTGTCTCTGTGTGTCTGCCTGTGTCTATGTTTGTGTCTCTTTCTATGCCTCTGTGTGTGTCTGCGTCCATCCTTCCGTCCGCCTGTGGACAACACTAGCGCTTAAACTATTCGTGGGAGTTATGCCAAAGCGAATATTCTCCGGTCCATCCGCACTGGCTCATTGCCCCGCGGCGGAAGAACAGTGTTTTCTGGAGCGATGCTGCCTTCCGCGATGCTCAACGGTTTTAGAACCTGACAAAACTAGTGGTGCTAAAACAGCACGTACTTTCTTGCCCGTATTTTGAAGCAAAATTACGCAAAAAGTATTAACAGTTTTGAAAAATTTTACAGGACCTTAATTCAAAATCTGTCCTTAAAGAACACATTTAATTAGGGGGAAAATATCTATCTTTAATATTTTAGTTGTAGGAAGACGCTGAAAAACATTTGAGCTTTTGAAATTTTCGAATAATTAGGATATATCAACGAACATGAGACCTGCACCATTCTCTTAAACGTCCTTCACACTATCAAACAACAACAATGTTTAAAATATTCCAGGGGTTTCATGTAAAGTACCCTCCAAAATTAAAATATCGGTTTCAAATTCAAGAGGCCGCGACATCAGTCAGATCGACTGGGGAAGATCAATATTGGAGAAAATCGGCTGAACGGTTTAACCGCTGACGTTGTTTACAGTCAGTCAGACAGACAGACAGACAGACGGCGGACAGACGGACAGACTGACACAGACAGACTTTTGTCGTCATTCAATTTTTCGGTATCAAACACACACTTAACATGGATTCTTCAATTTAGCAACTGGTTTTATCCACTTTTTCGTTATCAGGGCCCTGTAATATGAGTTTTCTGCCGAAAATTCGCAATTTTTTCGCGCCGCATTACATACCTTTCTCTCTAGTACATAACGAGAAAGTAAAAATTATTGCTGATCTGAAACGACTATTACTACTCTGGTATTGATTAGAAGAAAACTAAAGTGTGGGCTATTTGCGATTTCCAATGACGAAAGTAAAGTCGTAACATGAGAGGTGAGGAAAGAGCAAACTGCAGAACTGCTAGCGCCCTGGAGAGAAGGAAAAACATCTCGAGTTAGTGTAAATAGGGATGCTGCGTAATCAGAAACGATATGATACGTGATACGAAGGACTTTACGCGCATTGTAGCGTACAGAATCGACAGAAATACCACTTGTCTGCGCATGCGCAGTTTCGATTTTCTCGTCTGGACGCGGATACACTTTTGAGCATTTGTTCTTGCGCAGAAGAGTGATATTGGTGATTTCTGTACGCTACGCTGGGATTAGAGTTTCTTTTTATATCATGAATAGAGCGGAGCATCCATAATAAAGAATATGAATCCCGATATTTCCATCCAATCATAATTATTGCGCCATTATTTTCTTCTAATCGCCTCGATTACCCTCCTGTTATCTTCCAGACAATTACCATTTCTTCCCCTACTTCTAAGATGTAAGAGAACGAAAAGCATTCAGTACTGGAAACTTGTGTGAACCGGAGAGAGTGTTTTCTAAACATATCACGATTGTGTTGACACAACGAGATATGGTGTGTTGAGAAGCTACGATAGTTTGGCTGACAGATTCTCGTGAGCCACAAATATCAGTAAAATTACGGAAACGAATTACAGTGACAACTGTACAACCACAATATTTCAAAATTTGAAGCTAGTTGAATGCGTGCACAATTTGTTGCAGCCACGTGACAGCCACTGCAGCCACATCATCATCAGGACTGATGACTTTAAAAATTTACATGCGTGACATTACTGAATTGTTGGAATTAAACGCAAAATCTGGCACGTCTCTGCATTTTTCATAATAGCCAAAAGAGGCTGCTAGGAGTAAGTAGAAGAAGATTGTAAATAGTGTAAAATTTGTGTGCTTGAAACCCGCTAATGGGGTAAGTTTTGTTTGTCTTTCTTCCGAGAGTATTTTTTCAGTATATAATATATTAAGCATAATATTTGTTTCTTAACACGTCGCGCGTGAAACATGGTTTCTCGTGCTTGTTTTTCGTTTGAAAAGTAGCAAATTTCTTTCATTCCGGCAAATGGTGTGCGAAACACAATGAAGTGTGCACGAAACATCGCGCGAAGCGTGTACTAGATATATTTTGCACATGGCTTCATTAAATAGTGTACTCTTAACGAACGGATACGGGTGATTTGTGTAACGCTTCTACGGGCTTAGGTGGCTCAGAGCATTCATCGACGTCGGTACACTGCTTCTGACAGGGAGGTTCTAGGGTTCGAGTTCCGATGGTGGTAGGATTTTCGACACTAGCTTGGTCGTATTGAGCTGCTGCCAGGAGGCAGCCAGCTTCTTGCCGCCCAGTGCTCTGATGAATATTTTTATATGGTTTCTCAGATCAACACCAGACGAATGCCGAAGAAGAAACCGGGAGCGGTAGCTCAGTGCATCAACTGATGTCAACTGATGGTAGGTCGGCGCCGGATCTTCGCCATTCAGCGGGGGAAGATCACAGCCATCTCGCGATGAAAAAACACGTGCACTACACTTACGGGACTTATGAACTAATTTCTTGACGCGCCCGGAATCATTAATCAACCAACCAAACGAAGCAGAACCTTACCAATGGGCCACGGGCTGCGCATTACATTTCCTTCCTTTTCCTCGTTCTGTACTCTCCCCTTACACACTTACATTAAAATACACTTCACTACTACGCACATTTCGGGAGGATAGTCGCGAGCGCAGAGTTTGTCTCGAATGGGACGGTGTTCCGCTGGTGGGATATACCTGGTTGGGGGAAATCTCGCAAGCCAACAGGTCGGCCCGGATCTCAGCATCCAGCAGGGAAGATCATTGCCATATCCCGTGACAAAAACATGCACTACACTTACAAGACTAATGACTAGGGGACAAACTTGATGACCAAAAACATCGCCAAAAATGATCAATAACATGCTCTTAAAATGCTTTAAAAATGCCCTAAAACCAAAGAAAAATGACGTAACAAATCTTATTAAAACCAGTTCAGATGAAGAACTGAAGCTGTTGGATACGTTACTTTTATAATTGAGGTTTATTCTATTCGTTCGAGTGAACCCAACCTGCAAACTTTTGGTTTACACTGTTCTTTACCAGGAAATCTCTATCTTTACTTATTCCGAAATCGGCAGAACCAGCAATGGCGCTGATGTACTTCAGAAGAGTTACATACTCACAACAGCTGTCAAAACAATTTCGGAGCGAACAAATCGAATTGGCAACTGAGGAATTCTGTGAAGAATATTTGCATCTCCTCAATATTATTTGAAGCAAGCACCATTAAAATTACATTAAAATTGATGAAATCATCAAAAACTACGGAAAACTTAAAGAATGACTTATTAATTGAAATCGTCAACAAAATTCAAAAACATGACGAATAAAAATGGGTCATTTCCTTTTGTCATAACATAAAATTGATTTTTATACTAAACGGCATTGTTCTAAAGTGAAAAAATTACATTTCATTAAAATCCGCCCCCTACAAATCACCATAGCAGTTGACCCATGAGGAAATAATTAATCAAGCAACATGCTCCTCGTATTGCAATAGAAGTCATAGCGATTTGCGTTGCGGCGGGGCGTGTCACGAGTAGGGATAGCAAAAAACATCAATTTTTGAAACATCGATATTTTCCACCAGAAATATCGATACATCAACATCGATATTTTGCTTTCGATGTTTTCTTCACATAGATATTTCGTTGCAAAACATCGAAGCTTTTATATTTTTTTAAATAAAGGGATTTAAGCAGTTTGTAGAGTAGCAGCAATCCAAAGCAACTTCACTGTTTTGCGTCACCCCCTTTATCACGCTGCACATTTCATCTGTGCAATCTTAGGGATTTTGGGAAGTAGTTTTACTTCGAAGGTGTATGAATGGAAATGACAAAAGGGTAAAAAGTAGCCGAACACATGTTCTTTATTGTTAATTTTATTCTGTACATTCGATAATTTGTATTAACTTACTACTAATATGCTGCTAACCAAACAATAAAATATATCCCTTTTTACGCATTGTAATTAAAAATGGTTAGGAAAATATAATACAATTATTACATACTATTATTAAAACGTCGATGTTTTAAACATCGATATTTTTCGTCGATATTTTTATCGACATCGAAAACCGTTTAGCGATGTATCGAAACATCGATGTATCGAAACATCGATGTATCGATGGTTTGGTAAAATTTGCCGTCACTAGTTGCGGGCGCTGCGTCGCGCCGCCGGCGGACGGGCAAGAGGGGCCAGGGGGAATGGGTGGGTTGAACTGGTCGGCGGCGTCCATCGTGCCTTCGCACTCATTCAGTCAGCTCTCGCCACACGGCCGATCGCAGCGCCGGCCGGCGATGGCGGCGACGGCGGTAGTCCACACGCGCGACCGCCTCGCCCAGTCGGTAACATAATCCCGGCGCTCAAAGCACGCGAGATTTTTGTTAAAGATATTTTATGTCACACTTGCTATAAACGTCAGCCTCTAACCGAGAGATACGAGGAGCCATAAAGGTGTCATAATGAATTATAAAGTTGCCTATAGGGTTAATACCTTTGCCCTTTCCAAGAACTGAAGTGTGTGTGTGTGTATGTATGCGTGCGTGTGCATGTGCATGTGTGTGCGTGTGCGTGCTGATTCTAAAGTAACATCTCGTTTCAAATGTACAACTGAAAGGAGGTGATGGGGTATTTTCTTTCGTGATTCTCGACGTTGTGTTGGGAGGTAGAATCTACAGACAATAGCAGGCCTCGGAATGAAACTTCGATTTCAGTCTGTTTGTAATTCCACGTTATGCTCGAACACAGATTTCATTCAGGATCAGAGTCGCCATTAACGAAGCGCCGTTTACGCCACTCAATAGTCGAATAACACTAGGGCGAGATAGGCGAGGTGTGACTAGACAAGGGAGAAAATCAATAGCTGTTACATTCCTCTGTAAAAATTGAGAACGTGGAATAAAATTCAAGAAAATAAATGATAGCATACACAGCCGTTATTCACCATTATCATCATCACCATTATCACAATCATCATCAAGATTACCACGGATTTGGCTGTGAGTCTGCTCGTAAGAGATACGACGATTTCACTGTGTTCATGATGAATAAGGTTACGCTACGCTGTATTTGCATCAAATGTACCATCATTGTGGGTGTACGGACCCAGTTCCTAATTCATGGTCTGACGTTACACATAGTTACCAGCGAGCGCAAGGTATTAGTGAAGGCTTAGGGTGTATATATTTAATACGTTACGTGTCTATATTTAATACGTTACGAACTGGAATGCACCCAATAAACACAACTGAGTAATCAAGGAGGCCGAAATATACTATAAAACTCACTTGCCTCAGATGCAAGCTCCTCAGACAATTAGGCCGCCTACGGATGTCAGGATACGTCAGGAAATGGGATGCATGGATACACAGAAACACATAAACTTTTAAAATTATGGAAATTTGCTAAATGTACTTAGAAAGTGTATTCGTACATTTACGACACGGAATTATTAAATATTATACAGAAAAGTACGGGTTGCACTAATAAGCATTTCATGCGTCACTATTTGAACCTAGGAAAATAAATAGATGAAACACTTCCTTTAGGTTTAATAAAGTTACTCATTAATTCATTAATCTACCTCTGCTTATCTCTCGGTCTTCCTCCCTTTACCTTCCTCTCCCTCCTTTCTCTCTCTCTCTCTCTCTCTCTCCCTCTTTTTCCCGTCTTTTTCCCCTCTCTCCCTCCCTCCCTCCCTCTCTCTCTCTCTCTCTCTCTCTCTCCTACCTCTGTCTTCATATTTCTTACCAATCGATTCCTCTCTCTCCCATTCTATCTTCCTCTGCTTCACACTCCCTCACTCGCGCTCCCTCCCTTTCAAGATATTTCGTTGCTCTTTAGGTCACGCTCTGACCCTGCAAGTACTTGCAATAATGACAGATGGATCGAATAACATCGATGTAATGGGGGCAAGGAAGCGACCCATCGCCCAGCCACGGATAGGAAATATACGAATGGGGACAATATTGTAACGAGGCATCATCTGTCAGAGTCCGCTGAGCAGATTGCAACGATTGTCGATGGCTCCGGACGGCTCCGGGCCTGCCAACCGGACGGCCGGACGCCAACCGGATGCCAACCGCACGGCTCCAGGCCCGCGGTATTCGCGCGTCGCCGCGACGCGTCGCGTTTCGGAGTGACGCGAGTTCCGGAAACTTCCCGTCTCGGTGGCTGCCAGGTTATAAAGACACATTCGGCATTCGCCGAGCAGCGAGCTAGTGCTCGCCCAATCCCGAGCAGCTGACGTGTTCGGCGAATGTTCGCTTCCTTTGATGCGTCCAAAAGACCGACACGCGGTGGGTAGGGCGAACCCCGAATGTTCGTCACTCGGCAAATAGCAAGCAACTCATCCACACTACTCGGGATTTGGCGAGCGGTGGCTCGCTGTTCACCAAATAACGAATGTTTGGAGCTGCCTTAAAGGAGCAGCCCGGCGGCCAGCAGACCAGCCTGAAGTCTAAGCTAAGCTGTGAAATGTGTATGGATCGCGGTGAAAAGCAGTGTAGTGGTCAGTGCAGTAGACTGTGCAGCAGTGCATAGGAAGTGAGCGCAGTGAACTGCACTGCGATGGTCACTGCAGAGGATAGTAAAGCAGTACAAAGGAAGCGAGCCATGTGAAAAGAAATATCCACGTGAAGAACTCAAGAACTGTAATATAAGTATAAAATACTCTCTGTATATAAAACAGTATTTTTAGTGTATAAGATGAAATAAAAGAGGTCATCTTCGTCAACATTATTTTTATGGAGATAGCCGGCTTTCGACGCCTTTGCCGTCATCGTCGGTCTCGCTGCATTCGGCAAATGTCGGTAGATTGTACTTTTGCCCAAAGCAGCGAGACTGACGATGACGGCAAAGCCGTTGAAAATCGGCTATCTTAATAAAAATAATATGTTGACGTAGATGACCTCTTTTATTTCTTCTCATAAGAACGTCTACAACACCGCATCAGAATTCCCAGAATTTAATGTATAATATAGTTACAATATAAACTACTTTGTTAAAATAAATGTGTTTTAATTCACCAAGAAGCGTTACAATATGGGAGAGCAAAGTGCGTGGGCCGGTGCCAATTTCTTCGGCTTTCGCTCAGAAGTGATCACAGCAGATATTTTTTAATTCATATTTTTTACATTTTAATAATTCTTAATTCAGAAATCGAGTAACCTCCATTCTCCCCTCCGTCTGTTACTCACGAATCACTTCCGCTCCACCAATCCAGACAAATGAAATGTCACTCGACGCGATTCGGTCTCCTGATGGGGAAGTGAATATTTGTTTACGGCTCCGTAAAAAAATCCAAAAAAAATTCTCTAAAACAAGTGATCGTTAGTTTTTAAGCAACTAAAACTTATTTTAGGTGACTCGTGTTGCCTCAAATGTGTTCCAGCATATACAGAGATGCTCAATAGCTTATTCGATTCCTCTCAATTGGCTGAATTTAGCTCAGGGCAGCTCGGACCTGGAGGTCCTGGGTTTCGGCTCCCGATGATGGTGAGTGTTTGACAGTACTATATTCCACCTGGAGTTTAGTCATTGGTTGGAGAATTCTAGCGGTCGGCGGCTTTTTTACATAGTTTTCCATGGTTTTTTCGATCAACGCTAGCAGATAACCGGAACAGCACCTCTCAAAAAGAAGCCACCGACCACGCGCGATCTAATGCACCTTCTCTTTCCTAGATCTATCAGCTTACCTCATTATACACACACTCACACGCTCTACACTACCCCTTCGGGTCCGGCCTACATGTCAGCTTTCGGGGATTCCCCAAACCAGATATCTCCCACCAGCTGTGCACTGTGGTGTTGAACTGAGCAACCACGGAAAACTACCGATCAGTGCCAACGGCCACTAAAACTCTCCTACAGACAGCGGCTGAATTAGACGAAGCATGTGGAAGCAAGTGTCGAAAAACCGCCAACACAATCGGAATCGAAGCTAGGACCTCCCGGTCAGCAGGCTAAGTCGCGTAAAGAGGGAGTCGAAAGGGGAGAGAGAAAGACAAGGAAGGGAGGAAAAACAGGGCGAAGCGAATGTATGACGGGCGCATAAAGCACGCATCTGAAGGCCCTGGGCGCCCGTAATGAACTACTTGCAACACTTAATGATGAATAGGGGCGGATTTTGATGGATCTAAAACATCGCCAAAAATGATCAATAACATGCTCTTAAAATTCTTTTTAAATGTCCAAAAACCAAAGAATGAAAAATTACGTAAAAAAATTATCAAACCAGTTCGATAAATAACTCAAGCTGTTAAACGTTACTGATGTAATCGAGGCTTTCCATCTGTTCGGGTAAACTCCAGATTGTAAACTTTTTGGTTTGGAAAATCGGCCAAACCGGCAACGGCGCTGATATACGTCACAAGAATTACATACTCACAACGGCTGTCAAAACAAGTTCTGAGCGTACAAACCGAATAGGCTACTGAGTAATTCCGTGAAACACATTTTTTGCATCTCGTAAATATTATTTGAAGCAAGTGCCATTAAAAATGACATTAAAATCGATGAAATGAGCTAAAAATGCATTAAAATGACGGGAAAGGTAAAAAATGACTTAGTCGAAATGGACAAAAATGCAAAATAATGACCTATAAAAATGGGCCATTTCCTTTTGTCATACCATAAAATGAATTTCTAAACGAAACGGCATTGTCCTTAAGTGGAAAGAAAAAATGACATTACATTCAAATCCGCCCCTAGTGATGAAACGGCGGTGCGGCGGCGGCGCGGTTGCGTTGGCGGTGGCGGTGGCGGTGGCGGTGGCGGTGGCGGTGGCGGTGGCGGTGGCGGTGGCGGCAGGGGCGGTGGCGGTGGGGGCGGTGGCGGCGGTAGGCGACGCTCGCGCCACATTGTGCGCTGCGGCCGCCCCGGTCGCCGCCAGTGACAGCCTCAGAACTCGAGGCCGTGCCGCGCACACAGCGTCCGCGGTAACAAGGAGGATAAATTGGTGGTTGCACAAAGGCGTGGGCGGCGCCCCTTCCCCCCTACCCGCTTCTTCGATGGCTATCGCCGGTCCACGTCCATCAGCCTGCGTCGCACCTCCACCAAACCTCGCCGGCGCAGCGCCTGTTTGGTGCCTTCGCGCGTCCTAGCGCAACGGCGCAGGTTGAATCGATGTGTGCCACACACGCCGAGGGCCCAGTTCCAAAAGACAACGAATAGAATTTCTAAGTTTTGAGATACTGGCGTTTTAAAGTTTAATAAAGCTCGCTATATAACAGTTACAAGACTTGATTTGTTGGTTGATTTTGTACCGTTTCCATTTCAAATTTAAGTAATGTTAACTGGCATTTTCAGACCGATTTTAAACATTAAAATGGATGTATATCAAAACTTAGAATTTTGAAGTGTTGCGTTGAGAAACTGATCCGTCCTCATCTGCTAATACTTCGTTCTTCCAACTTCTTTATCTCACCTCCTTTTCACATTTTCTTCTACTTCATACCTTCCTTTCCCCTGCCTGATGGATACTGTGGATCTGTAGTTATTTCCTTGATGTACGAGTATGTATCAGACTCCTTGCTGAAATCTTTCTTCACCCGTGCCTTCGAGTTTAGGCTGTCGTCGTTGATCTGTCATGCCCGTAAACTATCTCTAGTTCGATGCCACAAACTGATTCCCATCACTTGGTTATTTTCACGTTGAGCCTTCCGTTCTGTCATCTCCCCTCCTAGCTTACCCTCCTGCTTATTTATCTAACGCCTGCTAACAGTCTCGGTTGCTCATCTTTTGACAACATTCGCACCATCCGTTTTGCTCAGTCGATCGCTCAGCTACTTGGTCGCTCACTGACTCCCTTACTCACCCATCAACACTCTCATTCACCCACCCGCTCTCTTGCTCATCTGTAAGCTGACTCATTGCAGTGCTATCTCACTAGCCGGCTTATCCTCATGCTCTCTCGCTCACCCATAAGCCGAGTCGCCGGAACTCTGGCTCACCATCTCGCTCACCCAGCACCTTGTTTGCTCACCCGCTCGTGCGTCCGCCGCTCGTCGCCCGCCCGCCCACCCACTCGCTCGCTAGTCTGCTTGCTCACCCGCGCCGCTCGTGTTGTTCGGCGCGGACCGTGAGTGGGCTGAATGCTCGGCCGACGCGCCGACCTCACTTGAAGTTCGGTTCGAGTCCTTGTAATGTCACGTTGTGACACTTCGTGAGGCGAGGGTGGGCTTCTTTTTTCTCTCGTTCCTCTTCCGTTTCTCCGCGCTTCTCTCCTTCCCTCCCCGCCCTGCCCGCCGCGTCGCACACCGGCCGCCGGCCCTCCCGCCCGCCCGCGCGCGCCTGGGAACCGAGCCTGCCTATTGCCACAAAAGCGTGATATTTTAACCTTGTATAGAATTAAAGGTTTTGTTGGCGAGATGGATGACCGCGGGGGTGTCAGCCTCTCCATTGCCACGGCTCTGCTCCTTTCACGTCCAAGGATCTATCACTCCATTGTTAGCCCGCGCCGTTCTCTCCTCGCGCGGCTCCCGTTGTTGCCCGTGCGGGTGGTGGCGGGGACGGCGGGGGCTGATTCGCCCTCGCGAGCCGCTTGGGGGCGGGGGCGGCCATGGGCGTCCGGGCCCTTTGTGGCGGATGCGGATGCCCTTCGGGGAGGTCTTGCTCAATTGCGCTTTCCTGAACCTTGTGGGACGCCGCGTCGATCGAATTACCAAAAGCGCTGCCGCAAGGGCCAAAGGGCCGTTGCCGCCAGGGGGCGGTGCTTCCTTGCCTTTCTCTCCCTCTGTTCCCGAGAGCATGGGGCACTGAGGCTCCAGGTTCAAGTTTCAGGAGCCCTAGATGCACACTGGTCAGTCGTGTGTTCTTTTGATAAGCGCCTTATGTAACAGGACACAAAAACTAAGTAGGCCGAGCGAATTCACTGTTTGACATTACGTTGACGGATTGGTTGTTTCTGTTTTTCTAGGAAATTAACAATTATTATAATTTTAATTTAAATACTCGTAAAACAATAATGTTAGAATAATATTAGTTTGAAAAATAAAGCAAATCGAACAACAGGAAAGTTTTTAAAGAAAAAAAGCTTTTAAACAAAATAAAAAAGAGAGGACAAAATTTCCTAAAAACAATTAGATAAGTTCAACTTTATCGTACTTTTATATTATCTAGAATTATTGTCACAGAAATTATACAATATAATAGAAGGTACTTTTAATTGTGAATGCTTTTAAAATATATTGTGGATTATATTTGGTGTTATAGGATCATACAAACTCCCATGCTCTCTCAGGGAATCTACCTAAAGAAAAAACTTCGTTTCATATTTTTGCTTTCTCGTATATTTCGTACGGAGAAAATATAGAAAAGAGAAAGAAAAACTGCCAACCATCTGCTTGTGAACATTTGTAGGACCTTAACAGTGAACTGTATTTTCAGTTGAATGAGTGCTAGCTGCTCTAGCTGATGACGCAGCCTCTTGATTTTGAAACGCATCTTTCAATTTTTGGGGATATTTTACTACTGAAGTTTTGGAGTAATATTTCAGCCCAACTACCGCAATTCCTCGCAATTATAAATTATATTTTCTGCGGATTTTTATAAAATATGGTTTATTTAATAATCGATTTTGTTACAAATAGAAGTCGAATTTTTTCATTCTTGAATCTGTAAGTAGTTTGTAACACAAAAAAAGTTCTCCACAGCCTGCTGTATGAATTGTAGTATCCACGATAGTAAAAAAAAGGTGATAAACTTTAGCACGCAGTATAAGAAGTAACACATTGGTGATGATGCCTTATATGCTTTGTTTTCAAAATAGTACAATATAGAGTGTCTCAATCAAGTTTTCGATCAGAACACAAAACAATTTTCACGATTCTTATAACAACATCACACAAAGTTTTCCGGCTCGACATATGAGATGTTCATGAGAGTGTTGAGTATGTTGATGGCAGTTACGTATGCGTGCAGAATATCAAATGTTGGAGATTGCGAGGCATCGGATGTTTAGAGAAATGACAATTTTATCATGCCAAATTTATTTAAAGGCTATAATATATGTGCACAAATCATGACAAATGATGACATATTACGAAGTTTTATAATGTTTATTTTTTGCTTTTTAAGCATAAATTCCATATTTTGAAAAAATGTTTAGGACTTTTTCCATTTTATGTATTATTTTTGTATACAATGCTTAGGTATCAGAAAATCAGCCATTATTCAATGCGACCATTTTTACGAAATCTTCTCCATTTCCTTATTTCATAAATACCAGCCGTGCTCTGAAAAAATGGTCGTTTGATAATACATCGAGGGCACCAAAATTTTAAGTGGAAATAAATGTAAATTCCCTGAAAGTTTCAGTGTTGATAGTGTTGGACTTCTAAAATATAAGTCAGCCACATCAGCAGATGTTGAGAGATTCGTCTCCGCATTCAAACTAATTTTTCTCACAATCGTCGCAAATTTGAAATTATGATCATTGAAACGTTGCTGGTAAAATACAAATATTACTGGTTAATGCACACTATTAAGAATAAAATGTAGAACAGTAAATATGTAAATCTAGTTTTATATTAAAATGTACGAACTGGTTTTGTATATTTAAGTTTACAAACTAGTGTAGACAAAAATTACAAATAATTTTTCATTTTATTGTGTATGTAACTTATGACAGTGCCTTTTTTCTCCTCTTTCTTGACCCTTTTAGTGCCTTTTTCGGAGCCTAAAAGACGATATTTTAGTGCCTGAACATCCGATTTCTAGAGATTACAATTGATTACGTAATGGAACTTCCTCTGCAGCGACTCTTGCTGGGAGGTCCTAGGATTCTAATCCTAGGATTCTACTCCGCGCGGAGAATATACCTGGAGGAGAGAAACTCTCGCAAGTCCATGTGGAGACGGCGCCGGATTTCACCATTTAGAATAACTGGAGACCCGAAAGGTTGGGCTGTTTAATATCTGACCGGTTGCTGGTTTGCAAAGCGGGAGTGCAGTCTGGAGAAATTCTGCCATGCGGGAGCGCGGTATTGCGTGAACGCGGGAGGGCAGAGGTGAGGGTAGTGAAGGCGAAGTCCATGCTTGGGCGGGCGATTCGTGCCGCGGCATAAAGCGTCGCGCGTAAACCCCACAGTTGCGCGTCTAATGATTTCCCCGAGCCGCGCGCCGCCACGCGGCTGGCAGGCGGAGAGGGCGTTCGGCGCGGGCTCCGGGGCGTCGCGCGCTGTCATTGGCGCCTGACGGAAAGGCGCGACGCCGGCACCGACCGGGACGGATTCCGCGACACGCCTCCGCCTAGGCCCCAACCATAGCCTCCGCCTCCGAACCAGCCTTCCTCCTCGCCCTCGCCTGCCTCCGCCCTCGCCTGCCTCCGCCCTCGCCAGCCTCCGCCCTCGCCAGCCTCCGCCCTCGCCTGCCTCCGCCCTCGCCTGCCTCCGCCCTCGCCTGCCTCCGCCCTCGCCTGCCTCCGCCCTCGCCTGCCTCCGCCCTCGCCTGCCCCCGCCCTCGCCTGCCTCCGCCCTCGCCTGCCTCCGCCCTCGCCTGCCTCCGCCCTCGCCTGCCTCCGCCCTCGCCTGCCTCCGCCCTCGCCTGCCTCCGCCCTCGCCTGCCTCCGCCCTCGCCTGCCTCCGCCCTCGCCTGCCTCCGCCCTCGCCTGCCTCCGCCCCCGCCTGCCTCCGCCCTCGCCTGCCTCCGCCCTCGCCTCCGCCCTCGCCTCCGCCCTCGCGTCCGCCCTCGCCTCCGCCCTCGCCTCCGCCCTCGCCTCCGCCTTCGCCTCCGCCCTCGCCTCCGCCCTCGCCTCCGCCCTCGCCTCCGCCCTCACCTCCTCCACGCCCCCGCCATCGCCTCCGCCATCGCCTCCACTCTCGCCCTCGCCTCTGCCCCCGCCTTCGCCGCCACCCTCGCCTCAGCCTCTGACTCAGGCCCCGTCTCCACCCCCGACGTCACATTGACCTCCGATCCCGCCGCTCTTTCCCCTTCGATCCAAAATTTCCATTTCTTTTTTTGGTTCTTCAATTTGTTTATTGGGTATTAGGAACCCTTCAATTACTGAGATAATTGAGGTACAGGAGTGATATGTCACGATGTTGAGGTGAATGATGAACAAATGTAACGAGTCGCGGAAAAGGGAAGAAGACAGAAAGAGAAAACCTTCCGAGAGCTCGCTTTGAGAATCACACATTCTACATTCTACAAATTCTTCACACAATTCTACATTTAGAATTGTGCCGGACTCCACCAGTAGAAAACCTACGTGGAAGTTATTGTACTCGTAACTTTTTCTTGAAAAAGTGTAAATTATTAATTGTTAAATGATAATATATTTTTTTGAATACACAAGTATTTAGAAGTATACTTTTGAATACTTATGTTTCAAATTGAAAATTTGAAGAATATTAAAACGATATTTGTAGACTCGTTCTATTTTGACAACATATTACTCTAAAAGAAATTACGCAGATAATGTATCATAAATGCATGTTCTTAGGAAAAAGGTCACATTCTTTATTTCTGCAGCTTGAGTTTAGAAATCCTCACCAAGTAAACACTTTAAAATAGAAAATAAATTTTACATTTCTTTTTTTGATATTTCGGCTTCTTGACTCGTGACCGATATGTGCTGTTTATATCGTCCCCTTTAGCAAGTTTATTACCTACGCGAAGCTAACTCTCTGGATGTTCCTTTCAGTAACGCACTGGACATGAGCATTTACCGATGATAAAGCTGGTCCCGAACAGAAATGTACGGCGCGACACACGTCGAACTGTTTTCTAGGATCACTTTAATTCTGTGAATATGGTGAAATTGTAAATTGCTATTTGTCTGTAAAAACTGATATTAAACTTCTTTTTATATTTCTCTTTTTTAAAATATTTCATAATGATTTAATTATATTCAGGGTTTGAATACAAATGGAATATTCATGTTTACCGTTAACATTGAGGGACAACTAAAACTGAGAGTTTCAATGATGAACGACACAATGTTTAGCGTGGGGATCCAATGAATAGTGATTTGGGAGAAGCCCAAATATTTCTAAATTCACTACGTCATCGACAGTTAGCAATGAGTTATGTTGCCTTTCCTAATGACAACCTTGGTTAATCGGGGTCTCTTATATTTTATATAATTCGTTTGTTGACAGTTATACTATTTTTTAGCAAATATTTGTACTCTATTCTTATCAAATAAACAACAGATTATCAGTTTTCGCACCCGAGGTAATTTCGGACCCCAATAACCACGAATACTCACAAGTCTATGTACAAAATAACATTTGTAAAGGTGAACAAGTTTCCGTTTTTTGTGCAAAATATGCAAATACATACTGTTGATAATTGTTGTACAAAAATAAAATTTCCTCCTAGCACTGAACTTATCAAATCAGCATTTTTGTAAGAGATAAGTAGGGCCTTGTCTTAAATAAAAAAAATAACTTTTCAAGCCTACGCTAAAATATTTAATTTTACCACAAAACATTATAGGAACTGTTTTGTAACAAATTTTGTCTACTTTAATTTTGTATAGAACATAATGTTCAGTGGGTTTGATTGATAGTTATGGAAATGTAAGCAAAAAACATCAAAGCCCTCCCCCCGCCTTCGCCCCCGTGCTCACCACCAACACTTTAGGAGTTTTAGTATGTTCTAGAAGGAGTTTCCTAAGAAACTCGCCAAAGTGACACTTCGCTAAACACGTGAACATCACATATAATTCGCAGAAGTATTCCTCCGCCGCGACAGCTGATCAGCCACGCGTTTTCGTAAAGTGTTTGGTTATGGCTCCTGTGAAGATATCACAATCCAGAAGTCTAAGTGTTTCGCTTAGGTTTATGCTCGTACGCGAGTCCGGGAAATATTTAAATTTAATTACGTATGTGGAAAATCTCATAATATGCTTCCACAATCAGCAAAAGAAAACTGCCACGAATGTAAATAGAAAGCTCTCAATTACAGCTCGACACACAATAGCACAATAGCCGGAAACACTGCATCAGTACGCATATCACATTCAAGTCTAGGTTTTAAAATAAACAGAACATTTATCACACAAAAAATGAATTTAATTTAATGTTTATACAAAAGAGAATTTTTACAGAAGAGCACATAACACTGCACTTCCTAATTTCAATTATTTTTCGTGGCGCACTATATTTTTGTCGCACAAGGACATCACAAAAGGAAGCGTCGAAGCCATTTAGAAGTTAGCAAACCGCAAACGAACGAATACAGGAAGGGCGTCTCATGGGCCCAAGGACACAACGACCATAGAACCTACAGTTATGTTGCCAGCACTCGCTGTCACTTTGGCCCATTCTTAGGAAAATCCTTCTATATGCAGTAGGTACCTACAAACAATCGTCTCTGAGCGGGAGGTCCTAGGTTCGAGTCCTGACGGCAGCAGGATTTTCGACACTAGCTTTTCAGCTAGGCCGAATTCAGTCGCTGTCTGGAGGAGAATTCTAGCGGCCGGCTGCTCTGATCGGTAGTTTTCCGTGGATTCTCCAATCAACACCAGGCGAATGCCGGAGAAGTACCCTACCAAACGGGCCACGGACCGCACGCGATCTGTCCTACCTCTTCCTTGTCCCATCCTCTCCCCTTACACACACACACACACACACACACACACTTACACTAACATGCACTATACTATCACATATTCCGGGAGACCGGTCTGGAGCTTACAGCTTGCCCCGGGTGGGGGCGGTACTCTGCTGGTGGGAGAGTCCTGGTTAGGGGGAAGGGGAAACCCCACTAGCCGACGGTAGGTCGGCGCCGGATCTCGCCATCCAGCGGGGGAAGATCACCGCCATCTCCCGAGAAGAAAACATGCACTACACTAACGGGACTAATGACCAAAGTAGTTGACGCGCCCGGAAACACGAAAAAATCAATCAATCAATACAAACAATCGTGTCGCGTTTCAAAACTCCAGGCCTTTTTCCAATTGATTTGTCTAACTTGACGGCGATATTCCGCGCTCCCGGGCTTCGTCCAGAGGCCGCGTCGGTCACGTTGGCGACCGCAGGCGACCACTTAGCAGCAGCGGCGGCGGCAGCGGATTCCCCCGTCCTGCCCGGCGCGGCTGTCCCTTCGCAGTTTATGGCTCGGCTAATTAGTGGAAGTTATACACTTTCCAGACGTGTTAATAAACAGGCCTCAGTTACTCACCCGCAGACTCGTACAAACGCGCAAAAAATCGCCATTCAGAACTGGTTTAAATAAGAGAGATTAATTCATTCCAGACTTGAATTATTCGGGAAGTTGTATCTAGCTCGCGTAAGTTTGAACTATTTTCGCATTGTTGATGTGTAAAATTCACAACTATCTGATATATATCTTGTGTTTACTCAAGCCACATAAGTCTGAAATTGGAAGGGAAAAGAAGTTTCCTTTCACAAAATAGTAGTAGGCTATATTAATGAATACTATTCACACTTGAACAGATATGTTGAGAGGATTTTACCCATCATGAGAGTTCACCTGTTAGGAAATAAAGGATACACGTGTGAAATAAAGAGAAAGATAAAACAATATTTTTAAAAAAATCACAAGAAAAATGCTTTTAATAGTTACAGAAGAAACACGGGAAACGCGAGTTGTAGTTATTTTGTATTTCAATATTACTAGCGCCATTTTGTGAACTGGGAGAAGCATTGTCTGGAGAGGGCACATGCAAGATTATTTAAAAGAGAACGTAAGTTTTACATTTGTTTGGTTATTGAAGTTTCTTGTGGTTAGAGAATTTTCTCCAATTTCGGAACCTCAAAATTTTCTAAAATATTCAATGTTTGTTCATTTTTTTCTACAAGTAATACCTTAAAATTAATTTTGTGTTCAAACGAGTGTTTATTTCAAAGATAATAATAATCTCCATGCTCTAATGTAATTTCTCATTTTGTAAGAGAATTTCTTGCCAGTCTAATACATGCAGATTTGCAATCATTGCAACTCAGCAGGTATGCCCCACTCTTTTCTTCTTTTGGAATGGAATTTTAATGACCGGTAAATATGTTTTATAGTTTATTAATGGTCTTGTAGGAAACACGAATTATGAATCCACCATTGTCAGGGCAACAACCTATTCGTTGGATCGCTGAAAACAAAATTTGGATTGCTAACAAATACTTTAGTTTTATCAAGTGACCTTTAGATATATATTTTTGATTAATAATTGATTTTATTTGTGTTTGAGACTTTAACAACAGTTAAAAGATTTAAGAGTTAAAGTTGGTTATAAGTATTCTTAAATGTGGTGTCAATTTCTTCTCTCCAATTATGCTGTGCATAGAAATTTTAAATAGACGATACATCCATGAGTGGAGAACTGATGGGAGTACATTGGAGAACTGTGGGAGCCAATTTATGGTGTTGGGTGTGGTTTCTAATTATTAGGGAAAGTCATATTGATTTGGATGGGTTTTCTAAAATAGTTATGTTTATTGTTTGAAGTTGTGATAGATAAATTCAACAAATTGATTGATTGATTCTGTTAAAGTTCCATTTTAAATTTAATTTTTCTATGTAACGAATTTAAATAATCTCAAAATTGCTTTAATTGTTTGAGCATACCGATCCAGAGACACACAATAGCCAATATCCATAACTAAAGCAGTATATTGTTTTTTTTAACGTGACCAAGGCTATTGTAAACATAATTTTCAAAATTATTCGTTAATATTTCTGTGTAAAGATGAAATAAACTAAAGCCAAACATCCTAAGCCTTAAGATTGGTTGTGGTTTTTACTGTTAAATTTAATGAAATTATATCAAATACAATCCTCAAGTAGATTTTTTACTTTCTTTTATATGTATACAGATTAACTAATACACGTAGTATAGAGAACATTTTGTGATACTTAAGTGAAAAGTGTTGGTTTTTTTCGACAGCAAAACCCGTTTTGTTCTCAGATACCTTTTAGAGAAATTTTCTTTCTCCTATATACAGTAAATTACTTACACTAATACACAGTGTAGTAAGAATCCACATTCCTTATGTGAAATTCTTCTTCTCATGCTCCTCAGCGGGCTAGCTATTTTTGAAAGTTTTTCTATTCTATTATGTTAAAAATAAATTATCAAATTAACTGCCAATTTAACTATGGGTTCGACAAACAACATATTACTTCTTACCTGTTGCATGTGGACGTGTAATTCTAAAGAGAAAAAAGATTCCTGGAAGTTCTATTAATTGAACTCTTAATTGATGTTTATTGAATTCTTAATTGATGGCAACTTATGTAAATTTTTCCAACAATAAAAATTTAGCATTTATTCTTATATGTATATTACAATTTCTTTCTATCTCATTAGAATTACTTTTTGATATAGAACACTCAAACACCGAACGGGTTTCACTATAGTTCGTAGGCTTATTATAATATCTTGATAGACGGCTTCTCGGCTGACTAGCACAATGTTGTCCATAGAATCCTTGTCACACCAATTCTTGTGTTCTTGCCAAAATTAAAAATGTTCTAAATGTCCGCGACTTTCCCTATCTGTGTTTGGTATGAAACAGCTAATCGCGACTGACTATATTGAGATACTTTTTGAAAAATTCTTCCATCTACGGCGCTACCCTAATATATATCCCCTCGAAACACGGAGGCTATTTTAATTCAAACTTCCAGCCACTACATTAATAGAATTTACAATTACAATTTACTACCACAATTTATACAATACCAAGCTCTTAAACCTCAAACTTATCAGAATTCCCGCCTCACTATCATTTATCCAATACCCAGCTTATGCTGAAAATCCGTTCGCACCTCACCAACCGCTTACGTGCGTTCGCTTCAATGTTTTTCTAGAGACTGATTCCTTGCGTCTTTCTAAAAGACCATCCCTTTCAACGCCCTCTTCACACCTTCTGCACATCATGTGTTCGGGGTCGTGTCCATCTGCACAGCGTTATGACACCAAGCATGGAATATTACATCTTGTTGATCGGTTGTCCTAACAACACCTGTTCTTTGACTTTCGAGTTTGCAAACAGTGCTATTATCCCTGACGCTGGATGACGATTCTATCATTAAAACTAACTCCAGGGTTCTTGGCTTATCACACTTAGTACCGAAGAAGAGGATTTCTTCAAAACACCCGTCCTTCTGACCGTCTCACCGCCTGTCTGTCCGTCCGTGCTTATATAAACAACACTAGTGCCTCGTCGCAGCCAAATCTGCAAGCAGCCGCAACTCATCGCTTTTCGCAGCCGAATCTGTCGCAATTGACGGTGGTGGTGCTTTGTCGGGTGTCGGGGTCTACATCGTAATTTTTTGGTCATGTCACACGATAGTTCAAGTGCTCTTATCTGGCTTGCTACTGGTCGTCAGAGCTAACTGCGTTTAGTGCGCCCTCCCGTACAATGGGTCGAGGGAATACTAAACAAAAAGACCACGAGGGTCCGTGATAAAACTATTGATTGATTGATTGATTGATTTTTTCGTGTTTCCGGGCGCGGCAACTGTTTTGGTCATTAGTCCCGTCAGTGTAGTGTATGTTTTTTTTCTCGGGAGATGGCGGTGATCTTCCCCCACGGAATGGCGAGATCCGGCGCCGACCTACCGTCAGCTAGTGGGGTTTCCCCCTAACCAAAACTCTCCCACCAGCGGGACACCGCCGCAGCCGAGACAAGCTCTAAGGTCTCGACCAGTCTCCCGGAGTATGTGGCAGTGTACTGAATGTGTGTGTGTGTAATGGGAGAGGATAGGACAAGGAAGAGGAAGGACAGATCGCGCGCGGTCCGTGGCCCGTTTGGTAGGGTACTGCTCCGGCATTCGCTTGGTGTTGATCAGAGAAACCACGGAAAACTACCGATCAGAGCAGTCGGCCGCTAGAATTCTCCTCCAGATTGCGACGGAATTCGACCTAGCTGAAAACCTAGTGTCGAAAATCCTGCCGCCGTCAGGACTCGAACCTAGGACCTCCCGGTCAGAGGCGCTGCAGTGCCATCAGTTGATGCACTGAGCTACCGCTCAGTGCATCAACTGGTCTACTGGTGTCAAAGCGAACTGCGGTAAGTGCGTCCTCCCATACAATGGGCCAAGGGAATACTAAACAAAGAGACCACGAGGGTCCGTGATAAAACTATTGCTCCCTCTCCCCTCCCAGTTGAGAACGAGGCGAGTGCGGGGCGGATGTGGATCTTCGTGGCCGACTGTTGCGTCACAGCCTCTGCACGTGAATGTGCCTTACATTTTATTGTAACTATGGTCCGATTACGTTGGTTATTGACAGATGCGAGTTGAAGAGAACCACGTTGACAGGTTGAATACCACTGAGCACGTGCTCCCGGGACACGAAAATAAACACTTGAAGTACATTCTTCTAAATACACTATTTATAAAAGTAATCAAATCATATACTCATATTGTATGAAACACAGCTTCAGAATCACAACTATCAATCACTAACTTATTTTAATCGGACCATAGTGGGAACCCGTCAATTTGACGGTGAGTTATGAGATAAATGTAGAAATCTGTGATCAGGCTAATGACCACAAAGCAAACTCTTAAATACAAAAAAAGGAATGACAAGTGTACATATAGTAGTTTTTTAAAATAAAAGTAGCATGAGGATAACATTTGTACGTGATGTTGTCCTCAATATAAGATCATTCCTTTGCTATAATTACATAACAATTAACATTTAAAAAATGATAGGCAAGCGTTATGCCTGATCGATCCTTCATTGGGAATCTGGACCCTCCAAACAGCCACAATGACACGGTTAGAAGCCTTTGAGATGTGTAAAATGCTCCAG